>PVIW01007655.1:0-42354 GCA_004026585.1 Noctilio leporinus
TTTTCTTTGATGTGGCTGAGCTCACTGAGCTTCTCTATCATCATTCTTTTGAATTCCTGATCTGATATTCCAGGTGCCTCTGTTTCATTTTGTGTTCTTTCTGGGGATTCTTCCTTTCCTTTTGGTGATGGACTGATTCTTTTTTTCCCCATTTTAGGTGTCTGTTCTTGCTTGCTCTTTATTTATTTATTTTTGTACTTTCCTTGGGTTAACCTGCTTTGCTTCCTTGCCTTAGTTGAGCACCCTTCTGTGATAGGATACTTGTCGAGTTCAATGTTGCCGTCTCCCAGATTTTCTCCACTTGCTGTTCTTGGTGTGACCTTTATTTGGGCTCTCTGGTTGTATTCTGGGCCTGTGGGCTTTTAGCAGAAACAAAAACAAAAACAAAAAACAAAAAACAAAAACATACACAAAAAAACAAAAACAAAATACCAAACCAAACCAACCAACCAAACAAACAAACAAAAACAAAGCAAAACCAAAGAAAACAAAAAAATTGCAAAAGGAAAAAAGAAAAAAAATGATAATAATAATAAGAAGAAAGGGTTTAGATGGCTGTTAACCCTTAATAATCCCTGACTGGTCCAGATGGAGCCTGGACCTGAGGGCTTTTAGCAGAGGAAAAGAAAGAAAAAAGAAAAAAAGAAAAGAAAGAAAGAAAAAGAGGGAGAAAGTCCCAAGAGAAAGAGAACTCAATATTAATAAAGAAAAGGTTTAGGTTTCTGTTCACCCTTTATGGTCTCTGTTGGTCCCAGTGGAGCTAGGACCAGTGGGTTTTATCAGGAAGAAAAGAAAGGAGAAAGAAAGAAAGAAAAAAAAAAAAAAAAGAGGAAGGAAGAAAAGAATGAGGAATGGGTTTTGAAAGGCTGGGGAAGGGAGGAATACTTAGATTGAGGACTGGGAATGTGTTATAGCCACAGAGTGAACAGAGTATAATTCGAGAGTACGGGAGGGTCTTGGGTATTTAGGTGGATTGAGGTATAGGGGGGATTAAGAATATGTGAGGAGTAACTTTTGCAAAGGATATGTTGGGGCTTAATAGTTCATATTGCTCTCAGTATAATTCAGGTGCTTGAGATTGGCAGCAATCCCTTTCCTTATGCTGCCTCTTTTTCTTGGTCAGGACTTTACAGGCTATAGTCTATATTCTAGCCAGTCTTGGCGCGTGGCAGGGCCTCTGATTGTCGCAGTAGGGCTGATTCTGAGTGCCTGCCCCCAGGTAGGCTGGGCCTTCAGTAGCCTGGCTGGGTGTTAGGGCTGCCGGTGTTCTGGAGCCCGCAGGGAGCCCCCTCCCACTCCTGGCGGAGGTTCTGGCCCAGGACGCACCCCCAGCACTTCTGCAGGGCAGCCCACAGTTTCGCTGGTCCCTATGACGACTGGTCCTGCCCCCGCAGTTCCGGGAGGATGCTGGGCCTGTCAGTCAACACTGTCCCGGGTCCGCCTACACTGTCCCGCCCTTCTGGGGCAGGCACCACGCCCCCAAGCCAATCAGCTCTCCTTGGAGTCCTTTAAGTGGCCTCTGTGATGGGCCCCTCCCAGGCGTGGGCGGAGCGGCCTTTGCCTTGGGCAATGGCGGGTCTCCCGCCACTAGTTCCCGGCTTGCTGGCTCTCTGGCTCGCCGTTTGGATTTTCTCGCGGAGCCTGGGGGCCTGTGTGGTTGCGCAGGGCTGGGCCTCCCCCCTCGCAGGGGCTTCTAGCTGCTGTTTCCCCGGTGGCCCAGCAGCTCTGTTTTTGGCCCTCTCGCTGCCCTGGCTGGTGCACTTCCCACTCCCCAGCTCCGGCTTCCCACAGGACTCTTCTCCTCAGCCTCTAGCCCCGTGCATGCACAGAGCCTCCTCTCCCCGTTGCCAGAGTGAGTTTCTCACACAGTCCCTCCCCTGCAAGAGTTCAATTCCTGGTTCCCTACAGCGTTCACCCTCGCTGCCTGCACTTCTCTGTTGAGACTTCCAGTCACCAGCCAGCCCGGAGCTCCCCCAGTCAAATGCGCCCCTCTGGGCAGAGCCGCCCTTACCCAGAGGCGACCTCGGCCCGCCGGCCTGTGGGTCGGGAAGCCCCACCTACTGTCCTGCTGGCCTCCTCTGCCTCTGGGCTCTGTTCCCCTGTGTCCAGATGCAGTCCGTTCCAATCCCTAGGGTCCTGAAGCCGTCTCACCCTCCTTATCCTGTCCTCTAGCTGCTTTGGTACTCGAGAACACCATCAGCACTGCTCTCTACTCTGTCGCCATCTTGGAGGATCAGATAGTATAGGTTCTTATAGAATGGAAATAGATTGGATAAACTTTACAATACAAATGAAAGGTATGTTGGAAGATATTATGATATGTAAAAGTTATTGCTTGTGTTATAGATTGTTTTAATATCAATATTCTTTAGTTCTTTGCATTCTCTATAAAAAATAGTTACTTTCTGAGAAACTTCATTTTTTTTAAAATTTTATTGTTGTTATATTACATCCATCCCCTTTTTGCTCCCCTCTGTCCCCCTCCCCACCCACCCATTCCCCCCAAAGTCAATCCCACCTGTTGTCCATGTCCATGGTTCCTTTATACTAGGTTCTTGTCTAAGCTGCCCCCCTTCTTTACCTCTGCCTCCACCCTCCCCCCAACCCCTTTCCCCCTGACCACTGAAGGCCTATTCATTGTATTCATATATTTGGTTTTGTTTTGCTTGTTGTTAGTTTTGCTCATTTTTGTCCCGTAATGGGTGAGATCATATGATATTTGTCCTTCATTGACTGGCTTATTTCACTAAGCATAATACTCATCAAATGGAGTAAAAACAGTCTCTTCAATAAATGGTGTTGCAACATGCAAAAAGATAAAACTAGACCACCAACTTACACCATACACCAAAGTAAACTCAAGATGGATAAAGGAGTTAAACATAAGCAGTGCCACCATAAAGGTCCTGGAGAAAAATATAGGCAGTAAACTTTTGGATATCCTACGCAGAAATTTCATTTTTAATAGCTTATATTTAAAATGTATTGCTGCATGTGTGTCATCCTTCCATTGTAATTCAACCTCTCTGATGTACTTGCCCAGTTATGTGCACAGTACCTTCATATGTATACCAAGAACTTTTTCCATCAAAACACAAAAGGAAGCTAAGTAAAAAGCAGGAATGTAGAGCAAGCAATCCAGAAGTTGAGCATAGAAGAGAATGATAACTGAAAATCCTGTTTAGCAATACTGTGGAAACAAGAATAATGGGGATTTGATTCTGGTCAAATATCTCTAAATCATTGTCACCAGGCTACTGTTAAAAATATACTAGCTATGACTAAATGAGTAAATATTTCAGGTCTGAATTTGAACCTCAAGTGTTTAAAATTTTACCTTTAGAACTTTATTTTCTACTATAAATAAATTACATTTCTCAGGGGATATAGCACAATTTAAAGTCTTATGGCAAAGCCTTCGATGCAATAAATATAAAAAACATATCCAAAGGAGTAAAAAACACTAATTCCAAACCACATAAGCACCTCTGTTCATTGTAGCATTATTTACAATCGCCAAGATATGGAAGAAGCCGTGTCCACCTGTAGATGAGTGGGTGAAACAACTATGGGACATTTACACAATAAAATACTACTCAGCCATAAAAAAAAAAAAAAAAAAAAGAAGAAGAAGAAGAAGAAGAAAAATTCACTCTTTGCAACAGTATGGGTGGATCTGGAGCACATTGTGCTTAGTGTATTAAGCCCGTAGGAGAGAAACAAATACCATATGACCTCACTTATATATGGAATTTAACAAACAAACTGAACTCACAAGGAAAATGGGCAAAGTCACATAGATAGAAAGCAGGCTGACAGCTTGAGTGGGGGAAATTTAGGGGATGAAGAGATTGAGCTAAGTGTAAAAAGTACTCATGGACATAAACAACAGTGTGGTGATTGCTGAGGGGATGCAGGTATAAAGGGACAAAATGGTAATGGAAGAAATACAATAAAGATTAAATTTTTAAAAACATGGCTTTGTTTCTGCTATTGATTCAGTTGTTTGTTCTGATCTCAGGGCTACAGTAACTCTAATTTCCACCTCTCTTATTCTTTTACAATGCTTTATGTCTTTTCTTTAGTGCTTTAAGTTTTTATGACAAATTTTACATCTGCCTTAACCCAAGTATACTATTTTTGTCCACTTTTTCCTAAAGAATTGGTATCAGTCTACCCTGTCATCCATGCCAACAATTTCCAGGTAATTTTTGGGCTGTACACTTCTGTTAGGAAAATAATTATGTTTGGAAGTGTAATCTTTGCATGTGTACATTTATGTACTATGTACTATTCAACTAATTTTTTACAACTTGCTTTTTGTCCCAAAGTTTTCTACTCATATTTAAGTAGATCATCATTGACAAACTTTTACTTCATAATTTTATCAATAATATGACTGAGAATAGGAGTTAGGCAGTCAATTTCACTATTCTATTATCATTTGCTTAAACCTATATTAGTGTAGTTCTCAGCCTGTATTTTCTTTCTTTTCTACTTTTTGTTATTTATTTATTTATATTTTATTTTATTCTTTTTAATTTAATTTTATCGTTGTTGTATTACATCCATCCCCTTTTTACTCCCCTCTCTCCCCTTCCCCATCCACCCACTACGCTCCAAAGTCAATCCCACTTGTTGTTGTCCATGTCCATGATTCTTCCATACTAGTTCTTGACTAAATTGTTCCCCTTCCTTGCCTCCCCCTCTCCCCTCCCTGTGTCCCCTTCCCCTCTGCCCACTGAAGGTCTATTAATTGTATTCATATCTGGTTCTGTTTTGCTTGTTTGCTTGTTTTGTTCATTATTATCCTGTAATGGGTGAGATCATATGGTATTTGTCTTTCACTCACTGGCTTATTTTACTAAGCATAATACTCTCCAGTTCCATCCATGTTGTTACAAAGGGTAGGAGTTCCTTCTTTCTTTCTGCTGTGTAGTATTCCGTTTTGTAAATGTAATAAAGTATTTTTATCCAACCATCCACTGATGGTGACTTAGACTGTTTCCAGCACTTGGTTGTTGTAAATAACACTGCTATGAACATAGGGGTAAATAGGTTCTTATGAATTCATGTTTCAGGGTTCACCAGGCATAGTCCTAGTAGTGGAATTGCTGAATTAAAAGGCAGTTCCATTTTTAGTTTTTTGAGGAAACTCCATACTGTTTTCCATAGTGGCTGCACCAGCCTGTATTCCCAACAACAGTGCACCAGGGTTCCCTTCCCACCCCCCACCCCCCAATCTTCTCCAATACTTCTTTGTTGATTTGTTGATGATTGCCATTCTGACAGGTATCAGGTGATATCTTATTGTCCTTCTAATTTGCATTTCTCTGATGGCTAGTGATGTAGAACATTCTTTCATATACTTTTGGGACCTTTGATGTCTTTCTCAGAGAGGTGTTCAGATCTTTTGCCCATTTTTTAATTGGGCTGTTTGTCTCCCTGGTGTTGAGTCATGTAAGTTCTTTATATATTTTGGATATCAAATCCTTGTCTGAGGTATCATTGGCAAATATATTTTCCCATGCAGTCGGTTCCCTTTTAATTTTGTTGGTGTTGTCTTTAGCTGAACAAATACTTTTCAGTTTGATATAGTCCCATTTCTTTATTTGTTCTTTTATTTCCTTTGCCCTTGGAGAAGTATCAGTAAACATATTTATGCATAGGATATCTAAAATTTGACTGCCTGTATTTTCCTCCAGAACCTTTATGGTGTCACTGCTCATGTTTAAGTCCTTTACCCACTTTGTGTTTATTCTGGTGTATGGGGTAAGTTGATGGTCTAGTTTAATTTTTTTGCATGTTGCTGTTTATTTCTCCCAACACCACTTGTTGAAGAGACTGTTTTTACTCCATTTGATGTTCCTTCCCTCTTCGTCACGTGTTAATTGACCATAGAGTCCTGGGTTTATTTCTGGGCTCTCTATTCTGTTCCATTGATCTATATGTCTATTCTTATGCCAGTACCAGATTGCTTTGATTACAGTTGCCTTATAGTATAGTTTGAAGTCCAGTATTGTGATTCCTCCTACCTTGTTCTTCTTTCTCAAGATTGATGTCGCTATTTGTGGGCATTTTTGGCTCCATATAAATTTTTGAAGTATTTTTCTATCTCTGTGAAGTATGTCATTGGTATTTTAATTGGAATTGCATTGAATCTATAGATTGCTTTGGGTAGTATGGACATTTTAATGATGTTAATTCTTCTCATCCATGAAAGTGGTATATGCTTCCATTAATTTGTGTCTTCTTTCATTTCTTTCTTCAATGTTCTGTAGTTTTCTGAATACAGATATTTTACCTTCTTGGTTAAGTTGATTCCTAAGTACTTTATTTTTCTTGTTGCTATGTTAAATGGGATGTTTCATTATTGGTATACAAAATGCTTTTGATTTCTAGATACTGACTTTATATCCAGTTATTTTGCTAAATTTGCTTATTAGGTTGAGTAAGTTTTGGTGGAATCTATCAGGTTTTGTATATACACTATTATATTATCTGCAAATAATGACAGTTTGACTTCCTCCTTTCCAATTTGGATACCTTTGATTCCTTTTTATTCTCTGATAGCTATGGCTAAAACTTCCAAAATGATGTTGAAGAGTAGTGGAGAAAGTGGAAAGCCTGGTCTTGTTCCAGATCTTAGGGAGAAAGCTTTTAGTTTTTGACCATTGAGATGTTGGCTTCAAGTTTCTTATAGAAGGCCTTTATGATGTTGAGGCATACTCCCTCTATTCCCATTTTGCTGAAGGTTTTTATCATAAATGGTTGCTGTACTTTATCAAATGCTTTTTGGCATCTATTGATATGATCATATGTCTTTTGTCTTTCATTTTGTTGATGTGGTGTATTACACTTATTGATTTGCAAATATTGTACCATCCTTGCATCTGTGGGATGAAACCAACCTGATCATGGTGTATGATCTTTTTTAATGTATTGCTGTATCTGGTAGGTCAATGTTTTGTTAAGAAGCTTAGCATCTATATTCATCAGAGATATTAGCCTATAGTTTTCATTCTTAGTTGTGTCTTCACCTGGTTTTGGGATTAGAATAATATTGGCCTCATAGAAAGAGTTTGGGAGTCCTCCTATTCTTGGATTTTTTGGAATAGGATGAGAAGTATAGGAGTTAGTTCTTTAAATGTTTGGTAGAATTCACCTGTGTAGCCATCTGGTCTCAGGCTCTTGTGCTTTGGGAGATTTTTTATTTCTTCTTCAATTTCACTAGTTGTTATTGGCCTATTCAGGATTTCTGTTTCTTCTGGATTCAGTTTTAGTAGATTATATATTTCCAGAAATTTGTCCATTTACCCAGGATGTCCTATTGTCATATAGCTGTTTGTAGTAATTTCTTACAATCCTTTGTATTTCTGAAGTATCAGATGTGATTTCTCCTCTGTCATTTCTGATTCAGTTTATTTGGGTCATCACTCTCTTTTCCTTGATGAGTCTGGTTAAAGGCTTGTCAATTTTGTTTATTTTTTCTTTTAATGTCCATTTGCTTGATATATATTTTTCCATCCCTTCACTTTCAATCTTTGTCAATCTTTTGTTCTGAGGTGGGTCTCTTGAAGACAGCATATATGTGGGTCATATTTTCTTATCCATTCGGATACCCTATGTCTTTTGATTGGCGCATTTCATCCATTTACATTAAGGTTATTACTGACTGATACTTATTTATTACCATTTTCCCCTTTTGTACCTATGTTCCTCTCTGTCTCTCCCAGTTTCTTCACTTTTTTTAAAGCAGACCCTTTAGCATTTCTTGCAATGCTGGTTTGATAGAGATGTATTCTTTTTGTCTTCTTTTGTCTGAGAAACTCATTATATCTCCTTCTATTTTTAATGAGAGCCTTAGAGTATTCTTGGTTGTAGGCCTTTGTTTTCCATTAGTTGGAATATTTTTTTGCCATTCCCTTCTAGCTTGTATTGTTTCCATAGAATAATCATTTGATAGCCTTATTGGAGTCCCCTAATATTTTATTTGCTGTTTCTCTCTTGATACTTTTAGGATTTTATTTTTATCTTTGGAATTTGCCATTTTAAATATAATGTGTCTTAGAATGGGTCTGTTTGGATTTATTCTCATTTGGAACCTCTGTGCTTTCTGAGATCAAGTAACATTTTCACTCATCATGTTAGCGAAATTTTCTATCATTACTTTTTTGAACAGTTTTCTCATTCCTTGTTTCTCGCCTTCTGCTGGTATTCCTATAATACAGATATTATTGCATTTCTCTTAAAACCTCTTCATTCTTGTTCAGCCTTTTTTCATTCTGTTGCACTGTCTGGGAATATTTTTCTACTCTGTCCCCCAACTCTCTGATTTACTGTATTCTTCAATTCAGAAATTGTATTCTTCAATAAACAGAGAGTGTAGGCCTCTAATGTCCTGAATTGTGTAAATTACACTTCATTTACTCAGATTACCTCCAATTTGACATAACTATCTGACAAATTAACTAAAAGGACTTTCTGTGTTAATCATTCCATTAAGTATAAGTGAAACTTAACTTCTCTAATACATAGGTAAGGATATGTAGATATAGATATATTGGTATTGTATTATTTTCATTTTAATAGATGATCTCTCAGCATCTCTAGAATATACTGACTTCACATGGACAAGTAAAGCACTTGTCTTTTTGTCACAGGTCAATGGAAACTATTTGCATCTTTCTTCTATGCTTCTGGCTGGGTTGACCTTTCTGACCACAAGGACTTTTCTAGTTGCAAAATAATAAATAAATGAGGAAATAAAGAAATAAATCAATAAATATTTATTTCCATATTTTCTTGTCTCTGATTTAGAAAATAAAGTACTTAGGAATGAACTTAACCAAGGATGTAAAAAAACTGTACTCAGAAACTACAGAACATTGAAGAAAGAAATTAAAGAAGACACAAATAAATGTAAGCATGTACCATGTTCATGAATGGAAAGAATTTACATAATTAAAATGTCCATATTACCCAAAGCAATCTATAGATTCAATGCAATCCCAAATAATATACTAATGTAATGCTTCACAGATATAGAAAAAATACTTCAAAAATTTATATGGAGCCCAAACCCCCACAAATAGCCGCAGCAATGTTGAGAAAGAAGAACAAGGTAGGAAGAATCACAATACCAGACATCAAACTATACTATAAGGCAACTGTAATCAAAACAGTCTGGTACTGGCATAAGAATAGAAATATATATCAATGGAACAGAATAGAGAGCCCAGAAATAAAACCAGGACATTATGGTCATTTAATATTCAACAAAGGGGAAGCAACATAAAATGGAGTAAAAATAGTCTCTTCAACAAATTATCTTGGGAGAACTAGACAGCAACATGCAAAAAAATAAAACTTACCTCATACACCGGAATAAACTCAAGATGGATAAAGGACTTAAACATAAGCAGCGACACCATAAATGTTCTGGAGAAAAATATAGGCAGTCAAATTTTAGATATCCTATGCAGAAACATGTTTACTGATATGCCACCAAGGGCAAAGGAAATAAAAGAACAAATCAACAAATGGGACTATATCAAACTGAAAAGTTTCTGTTCAGCTAAAGAAAGCACCAGGAAAATGAAAAGGGAACCAACAGTATGAGAAAACATATTTGCTAATGATACCTCAGACAAGGCTTTGATCTCAAAAATATATAATGAACTTATGTGACTCAACACCAGGGAGGCAAACAGCCCAATTATAAAATGGGCAAAGAACCTCAACAGTTACTTCTTTCAGGGGGACATGCAAAGGTCCCATAGGCATATGAAAGAATGCTCAACATCACTAGTCATCAGAGAGATGCAAATTAAAACCACAATAAGATACCACCTCACACCTGTCAGAATGGCAATCATCAACAAATCAACAAAGAAGTGTTGGGGAAGATGTGGGGGAAGGGGAACCCTGGTGCACTGTTGGTGGGAATGAAGGCTCAGGCAGCCACCATAGAAAACCATATGGAGTTTCCTTAAAAAACTATAAATGGAACTGCCTTTTGATTCAGATATTCCACTACAAGGACTATACTCAAAGAACCCTGAAACACCAAATCATGAGAATCTATGTACCCCTATGTTCATAGCAGTACTATTTATAATAGCCTAGTGTTGGAAACAGCCTAAGTGCCCATTAGTGAATGACTGGATCAAAAAATTTTAGTGCATTTACACAATGGAATACTACAGGGCAGAGAGGAAGAACTCCTATCCTTTGTAACAACATAGATGGAACTAGAAAGTATTATGCTTAGTAAAATAAGCCAGGCAGTGAAAGACAAATATCATATGATCTCACTCATTATAGGACAACAATGAACAAAACAGGTAAACAAGCAAAACAAAACCAGATACATGAATGCAATGAATAGACCTTCAGTGGGCAGAGGGGAGGGGGTAGGGAGAAGGAGGGGGCAAAGAAAGGGAGTAATTTAGTTAAGGAACTAGCATGGAAGAAACAAGAACATGGACTGGACAACAAGAGAGATTGACTTTGGGGGAGAGTGGGTGGGTAGGGAAGGGGACACAAGGGAGGAAAAAAGGGATGGATGTAATCCAACAACAATAAAATAAAATAAAATAAAAAAGAAAATATTTCCCCTTCACAAATGGAACAAGAAAAATGTGAACATAAACGAAATTGTGCCAACCTGCTTTGAAATTTTAAAATTGCTGATGAAAAGTATTCAGGTTTATCTCTTTCTTATCTATTATGTATAAATTGTATTAAATTTTTTTTTTCCCAAACCAAGATGGTGGAGGAGTAAGTGGAGCTACACCAATCTCCTCCTAACACCAAACTGGAATTACAACTTAATTGGGGAGAAATCATCCAGAATAACCAACAGAACACCAACTGGAGAGAAGTCTTATTACCAGAGACAGAAGAGCCGCTTCATCACATCCTCACTGGTAGGAAATACAGAGGTGCAAATGGGCTGGCGGAGCTTGGCAGGCTGCAGCTGAAGGGACAGAGAAACATCTTAGCAGCTAGGGGTTCCACCTGAGAAGGGAGGGATCTAAACCCTCAACTGGGCTTCCAAGCCTACAGCAACAAAGCTGAGATTAAAACAGCACCCAGCTGTCAAAACCAAAAAAAAAAAAAAAAAGAAAAACCGGTTTAGCTGGCTTGACAGACTGAATTCTTTAAGAGACCATGCATGAAAATACAGAGGCACCCACCTACCCTGGGCTCCAGCAGAGAAAGGGCACAGTGGACTAAAGGTGCTTGGGGAAAGTTTGGGTCAGTGGATTTAGAGGGAGAGCGGAGAGAAGAGCCTATTAGTCCAGAGTTGACCCATACCCCATAGAGCCTGCAGACCACTCTTTTCCAAAGGGCAGTAGCCTGAGGGGAAGTCACAACCCCACCCATAGGAATTAACCTGCCAAACCCAGCAGTGCCTAAACCCGACCTCAGATCACAGGTTGATTGGATTAACAACTGAATTCATCTGCCCACCCAGAGATGCCTAAAACTGACCACTGATCACCAACTGATTGGATTAACAACTAAAGGAGACAAAGATAGTGGATCTCTGGTGGTCTCCAACTGGCTGACTAGGCCCAGACTGAGACAAGAGCTGATGTCAGTAAGCACAGATCCAGGAAGTAAAAACTGTGCAGCTCTATACCACAGAAGGTCACACCACTAAGACAGTAAGTCAAAGCAGACCTAAGAAGCAGAAACAAATGAGAGCCACCTAAAATGGGGAGACAAAAAACTACACCCTCAGCAAATGGAAAGCAGGAATTCCCAGGAAGAGTGCAAAATGAAATAGAGGCAAGTGCCCAATCAGGCATGAAATTCAAAGTAATGATGATAGAGAAGCTCAATGAGCTCAGTGAGTTCAAAGAAAACTACAAACAACTCCAGGGGAACTACAAAGAACTCCAGGAAAGCTACAAAGAACTTACTGAGAACTACACCAGCATTAAAAAGAACCTAGAAACCTTCAATGAGAGCCAGGAGGAAATGAAGAATACCATTTCTGAATTGAAGAACACAGTAGAAGGAATCAAAAGGAGGCTAAAGAAAGCAGAGGATCAGATCAGCAAGCTGGAGGTCAATGTAGAAAAAAATTCCCAGGCAGTGCAACAAAATGCAAAAAGACTGAAAAGAATAAAGAGATTTTAAGAGAGCTGCAGGACAACATGAAATGTAATAACAGCCTTATCATAGGGATACCAGAAGGGGAAGAGGAGGAGCAAAAGATAGAAAAACTGTTTGAAAAAGTAATGAAAGAAAACTTCCCTAACTTGAGGAGAGAAAATGTCATGCAAACTCAGGAAGCACAAAGGGTCCCAAGGAAGATGAACCCAAACAGGCCCACTCCAAGACACATCATCATGAAAATGGCAAATTTCAAAGACAAGGACAGAATCCTGAAAGCAGCAAGAGAGAAACAGCTAATAACATACAAGGGGACTCCCATAAGGTTATCAGCTGATTTCTCAACAGAAACACAACAAGCCAGAAGGGAATGGCAAAAAATATTTCAATTAATGAAAGGCAAAGGCCAGCAACCAGGAATACTCTACCCAGCAAGGTTCTCATTCAAAATGGAAGGTGAAATAAGGAGTTTACCAGACAAAAGAAGGCTAAAATAATACATCTCCACCAAACCAGCATTGCAAGAGATGCTAAAGGGTCTGCTTTAAGAAGATGAAGAACAGAGAGACAGACAGGAACACAGGTACAAAGGTAAATGGATTAAAAGCACCAATTGAAAGACATAGGATAGCTGAATGGATAAGAACCAACTTTAACTTATGAATGCTTTAAAGTGATCTTGTTATAAATAGATTTTACTAAATAAGGTACAATTTTGCATATTACTTCAGGTTAAATTTTCTTAGATTGGAATCATTTTACAATATGGGAAAATTAGGTTACTTACAATAACAGAAAAATTGACTGCAGTTAGGGGGAAAGAAAAAAGTAAGAAAATGTGGATGTATATTACATAGAAGAAATGCTATCTTTCTTATTCACTGTGACAAAATGTGTGCTTATTTGTGGGTGTGTAATATATAGATTGTGTTAGTAATTTATGTTTTAAATAGCAACCAATTGGTCATGGGTGAAGTCACTCAATCTTTGGGTTAGAAAAGATGCTGAGAATGAAGACCAATTTGGATGGAAGTTGCAAACTACTAAACTATATGATTTGTGTACATAGACAAGATATATTCTCATATTAGCATGTAAATTGGATGAGATTCCTTTAAACTAAATCATGGAAATATACATTTCCAGTTATGAAAGTCTCCAAACTGGGATGCTTGGGAAAAGGAATTAATGCTATAGTGAACTTTATTATTGAAATGTGAACATGCCTAATCTCTACCTCAATAGACTGTTAAATAGTTCAGGGGTTAGATCAGGATCACATAGGAAGTCAACCACAAGTTCAAAAATAGCTAGAATACTATTCTACAAAGTTATTGAAATCCTAGGATTTTTATTTTTTACCTCAACTTAGCAGACATATAATTTCTACTTTGGGGATTGGCTGAGCAAGTGCCATTACTTCTGAAGGCTTCCACTTGTAAAACACATGTAGAGGAAAAACAGTGGGTACTGGAAGAAGTAAGACCTGTGCACAGCCTAAATACATAAATCTACTATTTAAGATGGAAAACTCCAAAAAAGGTAAGTTGTAGTTCCAGTTGCTTAAAATAAAGTTGTGTTGTATTATTGGAGAGGGGAGGATCTGACTCAAAAACCAAATTCATTTTTTACTATGGGTTTGGCACTGCCTCTAGGACAACTTTCACAAAGTGAGTTCTGCAATACACCATTTCTGTGATATATTTCACAAAGATAACATTCTAGAATAAAATAAGTATTAAACAAGTAAAAACTGCTTAATCTTGCTACAATATAGCTAAAATACTGTCATTTAACATATAATAATTGTGTAAGCTATTGACATATTTTAAATTTTTGTATTAACTTTTTTCTTTTTTCATTTATTTAAAAAACTTTTTTTTTAATTTTATTGTTGTTGTATTACATCCATCCCCTTTTTGCTCCCCTCTGTCCCCCTCCCCACCCACCCATTCCCCCCAAAGTCAATCCCCCCTGTTGTCCATGTCCATGGTTCCTTTATACTAGGTTCTTGTCTAAGCTGCTCCCCTTACTTGCCTCTGCCTCCCCCCTCCCCCCAACCCCTTTTCTTCTTGACCACTGAAGGCCTATTCATTGTATTCATATATTTGGTTCTGTTTTGCTTGTTGTTAGTTTTGCTCATTATTGTCCCGTAATGGGTGAGATCATATGATATTTGTCCTTCACTGACTGGCTTATTTCACTAAGCAGTGCAGCCACTGTGGAAAACAGTATGGGGTTTCATTAAAACACTAAAAATGGAACTGCCTTTTGATCCAGCAATTCCACCACTTGGACTATACCCAAAGAATCCTGAAACACCAATTCGTAACAACCTATGTACACCTATGTTCATAGCAGCACTATTTACAATAGCCAAGTGCTGGAAAGAGCCTAAGTGCCCATCAGTGGATGATTAGATCAAAAAACTTTGGTACATTTACACAATGGAATTCTATACAGCAGAAAGAAAGAAGGAACTTGTACCCTTTGCAACAACATGGATGGAATCCAGTATGTACTTTAAATATGTGTAAAAATATGTTTGGGTGTAAATGTATTTTTGCATGTGTTTGGTAATATTGCAATTCATACTACTTAAAAGAGTAATTCTTTAAACAAGTGAATTAACATAGGCATTTTGGAATAATGAAAAGAAAGCTTTGTATTAATATGATTTGAGAAGCTGGCAGAAGGCAGTAATTAAATGGTGAATTGTTTGGATGTGAAAGGGGAAAAATGTACACATTGGTGGTTACAGAATAGACAGGGGGATGTTAAGAACAAAGGAAATAGAGAAGCTAGAGAACTTATATGCATGACTCATGGACATGAACTAAGGGGGGCATTGCTGGAGGAAATGGGGTACTGGGTGGAGGGGACAAAGCGGGGAAAATTGGGACAACTTTAATAGCAAAATAAATATATTAAAAATTTACTAAATAAATAAACTTAATATGGGAACCTAGATTGAATTTTGGAACAGGAAAGAACCCTAGCGGAAACATTGGCTCACTTGAAATAAAATGTATGATTTAGTTTAAAATTTTATTTAAATAAAACTTTTGACTAAGCAAAAAAAGAAAGAAAAAAAAAAAGGATAGTTGAGGAAAACATAAAGTGCCACATATTATTTTAGTACCTGGGGTTAATGCTACATTTTCTCTCATTTTTTTCTAAGATTTCTAGTTTTGTAATATCTGAGGAGGGTATGGCAAATGCAAGGTGTTAGCATCAAGATTCACAGTAGTCTAAAGAGACAAGTGTCAACATGTAGTGTGAATGCTCTACTTATCTCTAGCTTCAGGCTCATCCTCATTTTTTTGATCCTGGACAAACTCAGCATTGACAGCGATTAGCCCCTATGTCACAGGTGCAGATTAACACAAATTGTAACCATTATCTCCAGCGTAAAAGAATTGACTTCAACCTTGCTATGGTTTTTAAAACCTCCAGGGATGTGTGTAAGAGAGGGGAAAAAAATGCACCTGTGATGGTCCTTGTTAAACTTGTACACTAGAAACAAATTGAAGATGAAGCAAATTGCAGAGTAAAGCCAGGATAGACTTTTTCTTTTTCCTGACATGGAAGAGCAAAGGACTTACTATGTTTAACAATGTAACCTGTATGTTTATATATTTGTGTGTACATGTGGTCCATATGGGGACTAAAATATTGAAGCACATTTGATGAATGATTGAATCAATCAGTCAATTCACAAAAGCTGACTTGCTTTTTCTACGCTATATTGCATACTGTGGCTACAGGAAACTTTCACCTAATTTTTTTTGGTTTTGTTTTCATTTGTTCAGGTAGTCTTATAGGTATCTACAGTGAGTTTATCTTAAAATAATTCCTATTTTGAAAATCTATTTCTCAATTTCTGGTGTCTCTTTTGGTAAATGAAAACATCTATGCAATCATTCAAAACAGAAATTTAGATCATTTTACTTTTCAATCCATTCAGTAACTGAGTCCCTTGATTTCTGCTTTTCAACATCTTTGGCATTCATACCCTTCACCCTCTCTGTTCAGGGACACATTACATCTTATTTGGACAAGTGAAACAACATGTTTAAAAACTGGTTTTTCCCCAGCCTCAGCTCTCCAACATTTTTTGCAGTGTCTAAAAAGAACAGAATGAAATATAAATTTGATTTCATTTCTCCCTTGCTTAAATTTCTTGAATTTATCTGTACTGCAAAGGAGATAAAACTTAAACTTGTTGGCAGCATGAATGGTTACCTATTTTTCAAGAATGTTGTCAAGTTCTAACTTCATTTTGAATATATTTTCTATCACCATTAATTAACAAGTATCCTAACACTGCTCTTCTCAGTAAAATTCTCCCAGTGCATAAAAGGGACTCAATAATTGACTGACACCTAAATGAAAATTACTGGTTATATTGAACTGAAATCTATTTCCCTACAACTTCTTTTCACTTATCCTAGATACTTCCTTAGAATGTTGAAATTCTAATTCCAATGTAGTCTTTTATTTATTTATTTACTTGGTCCATGATAACTTTCCAATAATTTAAAGCTATTTTATCATAGGTCTGTCAACCTTAGGGGAGAATTACCTCTTATCTATGCTGATCTTCCTAATTCTTTATTATATTCTTAAATTACACCTTGTATTTATTTTATTTTATTAATTACAGAACTATTCAAATATCTGCAAAAGGGAACAGAATAGTACATTGCGGCCCAGATAGCACTTCAGGAATGCACAAAACATATACAGACTTGTTTCATCAGTATCACCACCACCAATTCCAAACAACTTTGATTTTAATGAACCAAATTTCAGACATAATACCATTTCACCAGTAAATATTTTGACATGTATCTCAAAAAGATACATTTCTTATATTAACAAGGTTTCATGGCTCACTCCATTCTGGTTGATGTCCTCTGAACAAGTTTCTGTCTTCTTGTATCTCTCCCTCCACAGGTGCTGTACAGAGCTACACTTGAATCATCAGAATCAGATAATCAGCAGAGAAGCTTATCACCACTAACCTGACCACATATTAACTTCTATATTATTATACTTTTATTTGCAAAATAAGAAATAAACCATTTGCTCTGTAGTAGCTATTTTCCAATGTTGATTTGTTTTAATTTACCAAGTAAGATACTTCTGATATTTTCTCATATTCTACATGTTTCCTGAGCCTGTGCAAATAAATTTTTATAATCAATCCTATAATCTCTCAGGAGCACAGTTCATCTTTTATAATTTTTATAGGATGTTTAAGAAATCAAATAAAAATGTAAATGGCTGTGGCATCTTAAATAGTTCTCTAAATAGGTAGTAAAGTGGGACAAGCCTAAGTGGGGAGAGGTAGTTCAAAGGAGAGAATTAGTACGTGAGGAACTCTGGACACTGAAACCACTGGTTACAAATTGCTGTTTGACTTTATAACTAACAACATTCCAGTTGTGTAGAGTGGAACAGATCCTTTCCAAAGTCACTCCCCTATACAAAGGGACAACACGAGTGTTAACCTCCTGGGGCTCTAAGGTGACTGCAAAGCTATTAAGGCATCTGGTTGCTCCCCTTCCATCCCTGATCTACATGAATGGATCCTGTCCTTCACATGGAACAGAACTTCCCAGGACTGTGCACTGGAGAGACCCTGTTAGAGGAAGAACTGCTGCTGCTACATAGGGAGTGGGTGGGTGAGGGTGAGGAATCTAGTGCAGAATCTAGTTCCTGGCCTCATGGCCAAAACTCCGTTCCTTCAAGGAAACATCTTCCCATGGTTCTTCCAACATGGAGGCCAGTACCCTGAAGGCCTCCTGTCAACTCAAGCACCCTGGCCCCTGGTAAGCCTGCACCCTACCTGCACACCCATACCACTGGCTGCTGACAACCTGCACCCATGTGCTCCAGAGGGCTGCTTTTTGTTTTTTCAGGGAAGGAAAACCAGCTCTCCATGGGCCCAACCAGCAAATGCCCCTGCTGCCAAGAGGCTGTCTACAAGTTCTGCAAGGAGGTCTGAGCCCCTGGCCTGGGGCACAGGTGGGAGGAAGGACACTGTTTTGATGTTCTTCTTTCCTTTGTAATTTTCTCTAAGTCCTAAGGGTACAATACAGAGTGACTGTGTAACTTATTGTCACTGTCTATCAAAGTTTAATTGTTATTATAAATATTAAGTTTTTAGTGTTTGAAAACAAAAACAGCCCCCTGGCTGGTGGCACAGTGGATAAGGCACCAACCTGTGAACCCAAGGTTCACTGGTTCAATTCCCAGCCAGGGCACATAACCAGGCTGCAAGCCAGGTCCCCAGCCAGGTCCTTAGCTGGAGGCAGGTGAAAGGCAACCATACATGGATGTTTCTCTCCTTCCCTGCCTTTATTCCTTCCCTATTTTCTAAAAATAATAAATAAATTTTTTGTTTAAAAACAAAAATACTCTGTCAAAAATTAAATTCTATGTTTGTGAAACATCTCAATCCTGGCAACAATTTTATTATATAAGAACCTTTTGCCCTATAGAACATTCCCCAGCCAGGGCATATGACCAAGTTACAAGCCATGTCTCCAGCCAGGTCCGTGACTGGTGGCAGGTGTAAGGCACCATACAATGATGTTTTTCTCCCTCTCTCCCTCTCTCCCTCCCTCTCTTTCTGGAAATAATAGATAAAATCTTAAAAAAAAAAAAATAATTTTTATTCCAGCCTAACATACAATTAAATTGGGTCTTACAAAGTTAATTAAGTGTCCAATGTCATTCATTCACTTAACTAGTTGTTTAAACCAGTTTTCAATCCATCTCATCTTTGCTCTAAGATCATGCTGTATTCCTCTCTGTGCCATGCATAACTCCTCTAGTAAAGGTAAATATTTGTGATGAACAACAAACACAGTATAATACATATCACTTTTAACTCTCTAGTTACCAATCACACTAGCTCTACAGAAGGTACATATATACATTTTCTCTAGGAATTTAGTTCAACTCTCCTTCTTAAGTGTCAAAGTGTTGTAATATGAATCTTGTAATATGAATCATCTGACAATTTTCTGGTAACATAGTATATTTTAAACTTCATTAAACTATAACATATTATTTGTTACTCAAATTTTCTGTCAGAATGGCCAGTATTCATAGTAGCCACTTTCATGGTTATGCTTGCTCTTGAAAAATAAATATGAGGAAACTATCTTAATGTTTTTTATCATAGATATACTTTGAAATTCACAGACATTCCTAAATCATCATTGGGTAATATCATTGCTGGAGCACCAAGGTTTCTAATGCAATTATAGACTAGTACTTACTATATGGGAGAGGAAAGTAAAAGCTGTAGAGGACAAGGAATAAATTCAAAGAGCTATGAATAATAATTTGAATAATATATGTGTAATCTATCGAGTGGGATAATTTAGCAGTCAAACCAGGAAAAAAATCACTGAAAATATATCTAATAGATTTGCATCAGTTTAATTCACTTTAGAGAATATAGGTATTTTATAAAAGGGCAGATTAGTCAGTAACATTACAAGAGGTGAAATCTAAATGGTAAGCATAGCTTGTCATAGTTTGCCATAGATTGAATTATATTATAAGCCCCCCTGGAAAATTGTACTTTCATTTTTCAGACTATGGTTCTGCTGTATTTATACTTATGGATAGAATATCTCAAAGTTTCTCATTTAGATCAGGTCTGTATACACTGGCTTTTCCAGTTATAGATTGATTATTGAAAGTAGATTATAATAGCTGGAAAATAAAATTATCTCATGATAACAGTCATAAAATCTAGTACACAAATGGTGGCTATAGAAAGAAAAAATGCTTTCCCCTGGCTGGTGGCACAGTGAATAAGGCACCAGCCTGAGAACCCAAAGGTTGTGGTTTGATTCCCAGACAGGGCACAAAACCAGGTTGCAAGCCAGGTCTCCAGCCAGGTCCTTAGCTGGAGGCAGGTGAAAGGCAACCATACATTGATGTCTCTCTCCCTCTCAGACTTTATCCCTTCCCTATTCTCTAAAAATAATAAATAAAATCTTAAAAATAAAATAAAATTAAAAAGCAGAAATGCCCTATAAGGATATTATATAATAATTATATATATTTACTTTAAATAACCTAATGTGTTTTTGCAATTTAAATACACTATAGGCCCTGGCTGGTGGCTCAGTGGATAGGAACTGGCCTGTGAATCTCAAGGTCACTGGTTCGATTACCAGTCAGGATACATAAGCAGGCTGCAAGCCAGGTCACCAGTCAGGTTCTTAGCTGGAGGCAGGTGAAAGGCAACCATACATTGATGCTTTTCTCCCTTTATTCCTCCCTCCCTGCCCTTCTCTCTAAAAGTAATAAATAAAATCTTAATAAATGAATAAATACACTATAGTAACAAGACAATTAGTAAAACAAATAATCTGTATTTATTTATTTATTTTTTATTGTTGTTCTATTTTATGTATTAAAGTTATCATATAGTGTCATTTAGGGTGACTTTCTTAATTTCTGTGGACCTGAAATTCCTTATCTCTAAAATAATGGGTTTATGTATTTTTCTTTAAAAATCATTGGTATATATATTTATTCCAGGTAACCACATACTGTGTTATATGCTAATGGAAAAACAAGAAAATAATAAAAACAAACAAACAAAAAAGAAGATACCTAGTTTCTGCCTTAGGTTTCATCTCAAATCTGCTCTAAATAGATATTTTGGATTGTTTCAATTATTTAATGGATCAGTAATTAAGTTCTTCACCAACAAAATAAAGAAAACTCTAATTTTTATAGATAGTCTTCAAAACTGTTACAAAGAACAAGAAAAATTATCACCCTACAGCAGTTTTAAGGACTTGGTAATATGCATTCCAAAAGAGCTCAAATTATATTTATGATAATAAATAAAATGTATTTAAGATTGTGTATATATTTTGAGAGATGCTACAATGTCTAAAATTCTATCCTTCTCAAAGATGCAAAAATTGAGGGAAAAGGAAGAGTGGGGGTAGGGGGTGAATGGGGTGAATGTAAATACAACAACAATAAAGTTAAATTAAAAAATTGAATAATAATGCCTTAAAAAACATTATATAGCATAATCATATAAGCCAAAATTGTTAGAGATTTGTAAGGTACTAACTTGAAAAGTTAAGGTAGATATACAGAAAAAACTATCACAGAGTGTATTTGTTTAATAGCATAATAAAGATTAAAGACCACTTATCTTCATTGTCTTTGAAATACTTTGATTATTATTGTTAAACTTGAAAACAATTCCAATTTATTTCTTAGACTTTCTTGCTCTATGCATGTTTATAAGATAGTTTCTTCTGAATGCCTACACTTATAATAAGTGCTTTATTGAAAACTCAAATCTTCTTCACTGAATGATCTAAAACTGTGTACTAAGTTCTCATAGATCCTCATTTTCTTATTTTAGCAGCTCAAGTAAGATTGAGCATAATTTACCTAGATGAATTCATTGATTTTGCTTTATTTTTTTACTGTAACTCTTGGGGCAAATTGATTAACTCAGAATGTACTACTAGGGAGACTCAAAGGTCCAATAAAACAGAAAGGAAAGTTTTAACTTAAGAGAGTCCCTACATAAAGGAGATGGACTGCAGATACTTCCATTCAGCCCTCCTCTTGGGAAACTCTAGGTGCCACTAGGTTTTCTTCATTCACAGTCTCAGAGAAAGAGAAATTGCCTACCTGGCTGAGTTCCTACCGCTGGTGCCAAGATATTGACTCCCAAGTGCCAGAGATGTTTTTTTGTTTTATGTTTTCTCTGACTTGGAACATCTTTTTCAAATGATAATTGCTAAGTAATTTGCTAGAGATTTTATGAAGAGTAGTAAGCTCAAAGGTATTAATTTGACTTTATATATTATAGATAACCACTATATAATTAAGATAAACACATATATGCTAGAAATCTGTTTGAATGAATTGAACCATGCAGTGGTATTAGCAATTTACTTCTTGTTATCGTACTCGAAGTATGCAACCACATGAAAACATGGAAACTCTGAACCATGGTTGATTGCTTAATTTTAAAGATAGGATAAATATGAAACAGATAACACAGAAAGGTTTTGCAGAACCAGGCTGTTTTTACAGCACAGCTTGCTAATATGTAGCACCTTTGCCGCAACTTCATCTGGATCTCCCTTCCTGCATCTGCTGTGGACCTTGTTAATAAAGCACTCTATCTCTGAACTGAGAAGAAGTTTAGAAGCCTTCTTAAGACAATAAACCAGGTAGCTGCTATGGATCAGCTATAACATATGCTATAAAATTTATTTTCTATTCCCCATCTAAAGAAATCACCGAAGATGAAATATAATTTTAAAATAAGACAAAATGTATCCAAGTATATTATTATAAGTTGCTGAAATAAAGTAGTTGGGCTCCTCATGGTTGTGTGTACTGATGTGTATGTGTATCCTATGCAGATAAAGCAGATGTAGAAAATGTTTTCTTGACCTTGATAGCAATATCATTGATACTCATCTTATCTAAAAGGTAAAAGCCAAGAATATTTCCAAACTTAAGTTGCTACTAAAAGGGAGTTTTCCCCTGGCTGGTGTGGTTCAGTGGATTGAGCACCACCTGCCTGTAAACCCTAGTGTTGTTTGATCAATTCCCAGTCAGGGCACATACCCAGGTTGCTGGCTAGGACTCCAGCCAGGTCCCCAGCTGGAGGCAGGTGAAAGGCAACCATACATTGATGTTTCTCTCTCTTTCTTCCTTCCTCCCTTACCTTCTCTCTAAAAATAATGAATAAAATCTTAAATAAATAAATAAATAAATGGGAGTTTCCTACCATACTAGATTCTAATTAATTATGAATTTGGTAAATAGGTAAATTTTATGGGACATTAAGATGAGACTAAATTTTGGGAAAAAATGACTATAAAGCTAATATTAATATTAAAAAAGGGGGAAATGCCATAATCTAGTTGGATAAATCACCCTTGAGAAATAGCTGACTTACAATATCAAAGGCTGCCTCATAGATCATGAACCTTTATAGAGAGTGACATCCATTCCTGAAAACCTTCATCCTTGCTGTTTTGACTAATTCCTATCTACACAACTCCACTTCAAGTGTCAAAGTCTTCTAATAAGCCTTATCTAATCTCTCACTTGATGTTAGGTAGACATACACCCTCCTTCATTAGAACACATTGCATTCCATTAATTCTCTGTTTATGTAAACACACATGCTTGATTTCAACACAATAAGACAATACATTTTTATCATTTTTCTTTACATTTTCCATGCATAACATGCAAGCTGTTAAATTATATGTGTGTATATAAATGAGCAATAAAATACATGAATTAGGTGACATTTTTATAATATAACTTCTATAAGATGATTAAATTATATGAGGTATTTACTTTATGTAACTTTTAGAGAGTCTCTCTATGTGAACTCAATTTGTCTGGCTGCCTGTTTTGTTGGAACACAGTCATGCCCATTCACTTACAACTTGTTTATAGCAGTTTTCATGCTACAACAGCAAAGTTGAGTAGTTGCAACAAAGACCACATAAGCCACAAAGGTGGACAGATTTATTATCTGGCCCCTTAGAGGAAAAAAAAAATTGCTGACCCCTCTTTAGTATAAACATGTCACAGAGGTATAAATTTATTGTGATATGAGTGAACTAGGACATTCACCAAAAAGAGGAAGCTCACTGATTTTTTTCCCACTTAGATTTAACTTTTATTTGGAATGTCTTGTGGGATGTTTTATTTTTTAATTTTAAAAAATTTTTTTGCTTTTATCCCAAGCTATGTCTTCATGATCCACTGCCTCAAATTACATAACATGCAGTTTTTAAAGGCCCCTGTATTTGTAGGTTTTAGATCTTTCTGTGAGCTTTCTCATCAGAATGGGTAGTCATTAGTAAACCAATCCTCTTTGATTCTCAATTCCCTCACCTGTAAAGTGAAAGGTATAGATGGAATAATGACATTTCCTCTCTAAGTAAGACTGACTTCATGGGTGTGTGATCTGTGGAGTCACAAAGTTTTACTAAACCTTTGAATATCAGTCCTGGAATCCAAGATGGAGGCACAGATAGACATGTTTTGTCTCCTTCCACAACCAGAAATGGGTACATTTACCTAAAAACTAGAGACAGCCAGAAATCCCAGAAAATCAAGCTGCATGGAAGTGCAACAAACAAAGATATAAAAAAGGAATACTCATCCAGACAGGTAGGAGGGGCAGAGCTGGAACAGAGAGGACATGGTTTGCAGGAGTACTTTAGTGGCATGGTTAGGCAGCACAGTAGTTCTGGTGGGACAGCAACTGTGGCTGACCAGGGTAAAGCACAGTTACAATAGGGACACCTGGGGATTGTTCCTGGCACTAGGCCAGATTGTGCAGTTTACAGTTCCAATACCAGGAAAAATAAAGCATCATTACCTATGACTGAGAAAACCAGTGGGGGTTGGGGTGGAGGAAGAAACTGTTGGTCTCTCACCAATCTGTATGTTTAGAGGCCCCGTGGAACTGAAACATCTGCAGACCCACCCACTCTGGGAACCATGGCCAGGGCAACAACTAGAGAGGCACCCATACAGGAAGTATAGTCCCATACAGAAAGTAGGAGAAGTACATGGAAAAGGGACGAGTGCAGAGTAAGCAGCATTGTTCCCTCTCAGACCCCTCCCCCACATACAGTGTCACATCATGGTGAAAGAGGTTGCTCCACACTGACAAATAATTAAGGTTCCACCCCTTACAATGTAACAGGTACAACAGCTCTACCTAATGCACAGAGACAAACACATGAGCCTGTCAAGATGAGGAGACTGAGGAATATTACTCAAAAAGGAAACAGAACAGGGTACCAGTGGGTAAACTAAGAAGTGAAGAAATATTCAGCCTGACAGAAAACAAATAGCCATCCTGACAGATGCAGAGTTTAAAATGCTGGTGATAAAGATGCTCACAGACTTGACAGATATGCTTGAGTATGGCAAACACAGAAGGGAAGAAATGAAGACTATGCTAAGTGAAACAAAGAAAAATCCATATAAAACCAATGGTGAAGGAAAGAAAAATGGGGTTCAAATTGACCATTTATAACATAAGAAAAAAATAAATGGTCAACCAGTACAGAATGAGGAAACAAGAATTGAAAAGTGAGGAGAGGCTTAGGAACCTCTGAGACAAATTTAAGCATGCTAGCATATGAATCATAGGGGTTCCAGAAGGAAAAGTGAAGAGAAAGAAATTGAAAACTTATGTGGAAAAATAACTAAGGGAAACTTCCCTAACTTGGCAAAGGAAATAGACATACAAGAGAATCACAAACAAACTAGATCCAAACTGGACCACATCAAGACACATCATAATTAAAATGCCAAGATTAAAGATAAAGATATAAAGAGAGAATCCTAAAAGCATCAAGAGAAAAGAGTTACCTACAAAGGGGTTCCTATAAGACTATCAGCTAATTTCTTAAAAGAAACTTTACAGGCAAGAAGGGACTGGCAAGAAGTATTCAAAATGATGGAAAGCAAGTACTTACAACCAAGATTTCTCTATCCAGCAAAGTTATCATTTAGAATGGAAGGGGAGATAAAGTGCTTCCCAGACAAGGTAAAGCTAAAGGAATTCATCATCACCAACCCATTATAATATGAAATGTTAGAGGAACTTATTTAAGAAAAAGAATATTAAAACTATGAACAGTAAAATGACAACAAACTTACAACTATCAACAACAGAATCTAAAAAATAAAAATAAAAACAAACTAAGCAAAGAACCAGAATAGGATCAGAATCATAGGTATGGGGATCATTTGGAGAATTATCAACTTTGGGTATGAAGGGGGAGAAATGGGGAAATGGTGTAGGGGTTAAGAAGCATAATTGGTATATACAACATAGACAGGGAGGTGTTAATAGTATAGGAAAGGGTAAAGCCAAACAACTTATGGACATGAACTAACTGGGGAGAGGGGAGCAAAGGGAAAAGAAATTAGGACAACTGTAACAGCATAATCAATAAAAATTCTTAAAATATTGAAGAAGATACAAATAAATAGAAGCATATATCCTGTTCATGGATTGGAGGAATTAACCTCATTAAAATACCCATACTGCCCAAAGCAATTTACGAATTCAATGCAATTTCTATTAAAATACCAATGACATCTTTCAGATATAGAACAAATATTTCAAAAATGTATATGGAACCAGAAAATACCCCTAATGGCCTCAGTAATCTTGAGAAAGAAGAACAAAGTAGGAGGAATTACAGTGCCCAATATCAAAAAATATTACAAGGTCACTATAATCAAAAAAGTCTGGTACTGGTATAAGAACAGACACATATTTCAATGGAATATAATAGAGATCCCAGAAATAAACCCAGGTCTCTATGGTCAATTAATATTTGACAAAGCAGCATGAGCATACAATGGAGTAAAAATAGCACCTTCAATAAATGGTTTTGGGAGAACTAGAATGGTACATACTAAAAAACAAAAAAATAAAACTGAATCACCAACTTGCATCATATACCAGAATAAACTCAAAATGGGTAAATAACCTAAATATAAGTCATGATACCATAAAAGTCCTGGAGGAAACATAGGCAAGAACTTTTCAGAAATAGCATGTAGCAATATTTTTGGTGATATATCTCCTAGGACCAGGAACATAAAGGAAAAAAAAAAAAAAAAAACAAATGGGGCCAGTCAAACTGAAAACCTTCTGTAAGGTTAAAGAAACCATCATCATTAACACAACAACAATAAAATTAAATTAAAAAAAAGAAAGAAACCATCATCAAAATGAAAACAGAACCAACTAACTGTATGAGAGAACATATTTGCCAATGATAAATTAGACATGGGTTTGATCTCCAAAATATATAAAAAACTTATACAACTCAACACTAGGAAGACAAAAAATCCAATTAAAAAAATGGGCAAAGAACCAGAATTGATAGTTCTTTGAGAAGGACATACAGAGGGCCCATAGATATATGAAAACATGCTCAACGTCACTAGCCATCAGACAGATGTAAATTAAAACCACAAATAGGTACTACCTCACACACATCAGAATGGCCATCATTAACAAATCAACAAACAACAAGTGTTGGCAAGGATGTGTTGAAAAAGGAAGCCTAGTGCACTGCTAGTAGAAATGCAGACTGGTGAAGCCACTGTGGAAAGCATTATGGAATTTTCTTTAAAAAACTAAAAATTGTACTGCCTTTTGTCCCAGTGATCCCACTGCTAGAATTATACCTAAAGAATCCCGTATCACCAATTCAAAAGAACCTATGCACCCCTATGTTCATAGTAGTGGTATTTACAATAGCCAAGTGCTAGAAACAGCCTATGTGCCCATCAGCAAATGAGTGGATCAAAAGACTCTGGTACATTTACCCAATGGAATACTACACAGCAGAAAGATGGAACTCCTGCCCTTTGCAACAACATGGATGGAACTAGAAAGTATTATGCTTAGTGAAATAAGCCAGTCAGTGAAGGACAAATACCATATGATCTCACCCATTACAGGACAATAATAAACAAAACAAACAACACACAAAACAGAACCAGATAAATGAATACAGTGAATAGGCCTTCAGTGGGCAGGGGGAAAGTAGGTGGGGGGAGGCGGGAGGAAGAGACAAAGAAGGGGAGCAGTTTAGACAAGAACCTAGTATGGAAGAACCATGGACATGGACAATATGTGGGATTGACTTTGTAGGGGAATGGGTGGGTGAGGAAGAGGACAGAGGGCAGCAAAAAGGGAATGGATGTAATACAACAACAATGAAATTAAGTTAAAAAAAAACAAAAACCCTAATGAACAGAATAAACAGATGAGCAAAATAGAACCAGAGGCATGGAAATAAGGAACAAACTGACAGTAACCAGAACATAGGCTAGGGTGTCAAACTCATTTTCACTGGGGGCCACATCAGCCTCAAGGTTGCCTTCAAAGGGACAAATGTAATTTTAGGATGTATAAATGTAACTTCTCTTTAACAGTTAAGTGAGCTGGGTAGAAACAAGGAGCCAGGCCAGATAAAACAAAATGGAGAGCTGGATTTGGCCCAAGAGGCTTGTGTTTGCCACATGTGGCCCAGTGGGGAGAAGAATAACAGGGGAAAGAAGGGAAGAGTCTAGTCAAGGAAGAAGTATAAAGGACCCATGGACATGGATGACAGGGTGGGGATCAACTGTGGGTGGGCAGGGGAGAGCAATGGGGAAAAATTGGGACAACTGTAATAGAACAACAGTAAAATGTTTTTAATGAAGAATAAGAAGAATTTCCTGTTAAATGATTTTTGCCAAAATGGGAGGAGAGACTATACAAGAGAGTTTCGTATAATCCCCATTTCTGTTTGTCTTAATGACAAAGCCTGCTAGTGGATGAAGGAAAGATTATTTAACACATTTATAATAAAAGCATGTAATACATAACTTGACATACATTGCAGTAAAACCATAGCTATTATTGAATACCAATTGGGGTCCTGTTGCCCATCACTACCTTCTAGGCAACATTCCAGAGGCAAAGGTTTGGTGATAAAGAAAAGGAGTCTATTCAAAAGTTTAACAATTTTGGAATAACAGTTTTCCACATGCATTAGTCACTTAATCTCATCAATTAAGGCTAAACTCTTTAACTCTTAAATTACAGCTTTAATCACTTTAACCTATCAGTTAGGTCTAAACTTAACACCTGAGGTTATCTTATTTCTATAGGGTCAGTTTACAAACTAAACATAAAATACAAAAGCTACACAATTTAGAAAGAATGCCAGGCTTCTGCCTCAGAGGTCATCCCCTCTAGAACACCCAGAGAATAAACTTGTCACCTTCTTCCAGTCCAGCATCTGTGACCAGAGTTTCTCCCTATTAGAAATGCTATCTGCTGGGAAAGGCAGGCAGCTACACCACCATCAACCAGGAGTCCTCAAGGAAGAAAGCCCAAGAGCCAGAGAGTTGAGAGCCCAGAAACACTTCTTTTATTTCAGTTCTTCTCATCCATCATTCCATGTGCTCTGGAAGCATTCAGCTTCTCAACCAGTCCCAAGGTTGTTTTCGGAAACTTCCTACTACAGCCCCTCCTTACTTCTCCCTAGTGATCTAATCAGATTTCCTTGTACTTTAACCTTTATAATGATAACCTTTATAAAAGTTATGGCTTAATTCACATACATATATTAATGCTCCTATTTATTAGCTTTAAAGATTTTTATGTAAATGTATGCTTAGTATGCATATGTGTCTCTTGCCATCTTGTTCCATGAATGTGAATATATACCTAGATTCATGCTGCGGTAGGCGCATGATATTTTTTTTTAAGTCCATATACATTAAACAATCAGTCAACAAGTATGTATTAACCTTCTTTGAACAGAATATCATTGTTTAAAGCCCTGGATGGTGGCACAATGGATAAGGCACTGGCCTGCAAACCCAAAGGTCACTGGCTTGATTCCCCAGCCAGGGCATATAGCCAGGTTGCAAGACAGGTCTCCAACCAGGTCCTTAGCTAGAGTCAGGTGAAAGACAACAATATGCTGATGTTACTCTCCCTTTCTGCCTCTCTCCTTTCCATTCTCTCCGGAAATAATAAATAAAATCTTAAAAAAACAAAAAAGAATATCATTGTTTAGTGCTAACAGGGCTATGGAAATCACCAAAGAGTCTCTTTTCTTAAGTAGCTTCTATACTAGCTTTGTGGGAGTAACTGTAAAAATAATTTAAAAAGATACATACAGAAGGCTTAAAGCAAGTGATAGGAACAATAGATTCTCTGGGTAATCAATAGAGAGAAAGGATCTTGTTTGTTACATCTGTGAGAAAGGCTTATCTAAGCCCCTGACATTGGATATTGTTCATGTACAGAAATATTTTCATAAAATTACATAGACTATACTTCTTTACTTTCATGAGGAGAAGCACTGCATTAGCTGGTGATCCAGGTAGGTATTAAATAAGACACCTCTCCTATGATGTAGCCAGAGCTTATAAATTTCTGATGGGGAAGGTTTATGTGACCTTTGCAAGTAGCATCACAGCCCTAGCTTTTACTTGGTGGGTGTTGAAGATATTGAAAACAAAGGTCAGTTTGCCCATCTGAATTTTTTAATGTTCCATTTGCCTTATGACATAAGTTTGCATCAAGTCCAGAACAAAGAAATAACAAAATTGTAGTGCCTTCAGTTCTGCAAAGTCTTAATCTTATCATGATAATTAACTTGTAGCTCATACTAGACAATTATAACAACCAGTAGCCTATTTCAATGCATTATCAATTATATTCAGTTATATGTAATATTCTGATCTAGATGATCACTATGGACTTTTTGTATTTGCCTGTGTGAAATATTTATATTGACACCGATTCAATGAATTTTGGATATATATGAGGCAGTATGCCTTTCCTGAAGTCTTGTAATTTCTCTGACACATTTTATTATCCTTGGTTTTGAACTTGTTCTTCTCCTTCAGTCCAAATATCTGCTATAACCTCCCTTAGTCATGCAGTCTTTCTTTTATTTCATTTTTAAATTTAATTTTATGTTTATGTAGTCTGGATCCTAAAATAAGAGGACATGAGGAGCAGAGCAGAGTCATGGCCGGGAGCAGAAGCACGGCTATTCAGTTGCATGAGAGAAATGTTTGGTGGGAAGTCTACTCAGACTTCTATTTTTACAGCATCAAAGGTGATTTAATAAACTGCCTGAACTGCTATCCACATGGACTTAACCTGAACAGGGAAGAAGCGAGCAGAAGCATGCAAGTTCGTCCTTCTTCATCATCTTAAATGATAAAGGGTATTAAATAAATATTTATTTCATTTTTTGATGCCAGGTACATTATTCTTTCCATTATGCAGTTTAGAACAAGCTTACCAAGTTAATAAACTTTGACTGGGACCGTATGAAATATCCTTACAGTTATGAGAAACAACATGCTCTGTTTGGTTTGATGGGTCTGAGATTATGCATTTTGTGACTTAGAAAATATTTCAGATATATTTTTCAGTTCTAGAATTTCCATTTTAATAGTTTTTCTGTGCTCTGCTAAGATGTTGTATATTTTTGTTCATTACAAGCATATTTCCCTTTATGACGTTGAGCATAGCTATAGCAGCTGCTTTAAAATCCTTATCAGCTTATTCTAACATTTAGGTAATTGAACAGTTGGCCTCTGTGGATTGCTTTTGTCTCTTAAGAACAGCACATGCTTTCCAGACTGTTTTCTCCTGTATGCTGAGTAACTCTATATGGCATCTTGGACATTGGAAATGACATACTGTAGAAAATCTTTAATCTGTTTATCTTTCTAATAATATTCATTTTTTTCAAACAGGCTAAAATCAGACTACAAAACTCCATTATCCAGTAATGTGATGGATGAAGCACAAATTTAAAAACTTTTTTTTTAATTTTTAAAATATATTTTTAGTTATAGTTAACAGACAATATTACATTAGTTTCAAATGTACAGCATAGAGATGAATCAGTATACCTTAAGAAGATCAGCCATCTGGCACCATGCATAGTTACTACCATATTGTTGACTATGTTCCTTATGTTGTGCTTTCCACCCTAATGACTATCTTTTTCTGTGCTGTTGGATCATCAGCTTCACATATGTATGACCCAGGACTGTGTAGTGATTACCTGTAGGACTGACTTTCACTCTGTGGCTTTCACATTTCTGGGATTCCCTATCTCTGAGATTTCCCCTTGACACTCCCGTAGCTGTGCTTGCTTTAAACTCTGTTGCCTGGTTTTCAAGCCAGTGTAACTATGGGCTGTTCATTGGAGTTCTTTTTTTTTTTTAATTTAATTTTTTGAATTTAAGTTTAATTTTTGTATTACATTCATCCTATTTTACCTCCTCCTTTCCCCTTTCCACTCTCCCACTCCCCCCTCCAACAGTCAATCCCACTTGCTGTCCATGTCCATGGTTCTTCCATGATAGTTCCTTGACTAAACTGCTGCCCTTTTTTGTCTCTTCCTCTCCTCTCCCCTATTCCCCACCCCTCTGCACACTGAAGGTCTGTTCCTTGCATTCATGTCTCAGGTTCTGTTTTGCTTGTTTGTTTTGTTCATTAGTGTCCTGTAATGGGTGAGATCATATGGAATTTGTCATTCACTGACTGGCATAATACTCTCCAGTTCCATCCATGTTGTTGCAGAAGGTAGGAGCTTCTTTCTCTCTGCTGTGTAGTATTCTATTATGTAAATGTACCACAGTTTTTTGATCCATTCATCTACTGATGGGCACTTAGGTTGTTTCCAACACTTGGCTATTGTAAATAACACTGACAAAACTAGATCACCAACTTACACCATGCATAAGAATAAACTCAAGATAGGTAAAGGACTTTAACATAAGCCATGATACCATAAAAGCCTTAGAAGAAAACATAGGAAGTAAAATTTCAGATATCCTAGGCAGAAATATTTTTTACTGATATTTCTCCAAGGGCAAAGGAAATAAAAGAACAAATCAACAAATGGGGCTATGTCAAACTAAAAAGTTTCTGTTCAGCTAAAGAAAACACCAGCAAAATTCAAAGGGAACCAACTGTATAGGAAAACATATTTGCCAATGATACCTCAGACAAGGGTTTGATCTCCAAAATATATAAAGAACTAATGTGACTCAACACCAGGGAGACAGACAGCCTAAATGAAAAATGGGCAAAGGACCTGAACAGATACCTCTCTGAGGAGGGCATACAAAGGGTCCAAAGTCATATGAAAGAATTCTCAACATCAGTAGCCACCAGAGAGATGCAAATTAAAACTACAGTTAGATATCACCTCACATCTGTCAGAATAGTCATCATCAACAAATCAACAAACAATAAATACTGGCAAGGATGTAGAGAAAAGGGAACCCTGCTGCACTGTTTGTGGGAATGCAGACTAGTGTTCAATAGAGTTTTAAATGACTTGAATGGTGCAGACTTGAGCTGGTTTTCAGGCTAAAAGCCACAAAATAAAAAACTTATCCAGTGTTATTCGCTTTTTCCAATTCCAAGGGTTAACTCCCTTTTAATTCCTTCCTTCCTTCCTTCCTTCCTTCCTTCCTTCCTTCCTTCCTTCCTTCCTTTCTTTCTTTCTCCCTTTCTCCCTTTCTCTCTACCTCCCTTCTTTCTGTCTTTCTTCTTTCTCTTTTTTTTTTCTCACTGTATGGTGCTTCCAAATAGGTCCTTTGTGCCCACATTTTTCATTGTTATCTTCAGAAAAGTTGTTTTAATAGGTGTTACTCATCCAAACCACAAACTAAATTTTAAGATAGTATTTGAAATGTAGAAGGGTTTGTTATCTACAATTAATATCCATAATTGAATTAAAAGCTTATTTTAAATTATATCTAATATATTATTCTGCATATTATAATCCTCCCTCACTCTTTTGATAGACTTTGAGATTATTTTTGAACAAAATAGTCTTCATAAACTAATTTCTAAAACATTAATTAAAAGATAATGCCCATACTGGTAATTTAGATGATTTAAGAGCTGTTTTGCAATTTACTCCATATAAAAGATTTAAATTAAGCCCTTTAAAGTATTCTTTTACATTAAAGAAATAGGATTTGAACTTTTTGTGGCATCTCTTGATATGGCTCATCCTTACAAGAAATTACATTTTTAAATGACTTTAAAAATTAGTGAATAATGTCACATATAGTACAAGAAAACAAAGAGGAAAATGTACATTTTAAAGTAATTTTGATTAATTGGTATATGTTATGTTTACATATGAGTCCTATCATCCTTCACAATATAAAATATGGTTATTTTATATTAGCTTATTTCTATGTTTTTCATGGTGAAGGACAAGAAAAATTTATATTTCAGCATTGGTCACTGGAGAATATAGCTATTCTATTTCATTAACAGAGTAATAAAGTTTTTGCATAAACCAAGCATATTCTGGTGAATCAATATGACTAATAAATTGAATTCATGCCCAAACTAATAAATTGCATACACTTACCAACATTACATGTACTGTTTCATGTTTTTGATACATAATTACTACAATACAGATTATTTGAAATACAAAGCATACATTATCTAGAAAAACTACTTATTCTCAATGATACCATTTATATAAAAATAGTCTGTATACTTTGAACAGAAAAATTTATTCTTATATATAGAAAAGCTATTCATAAATCCTACCTTTGCTTCATATTAAATCTTATGTTTCTTTTACTTCTAAATTATAATCAAGTTTCACTCAAAACTGATTTTGTGGCATATATCATTATCTTATTTATTATAATGGTGTCATAAAATAAAACATTATTATGTCCTTGGACACACATAAGATCAATCTAAGTCAAATATTAAACATATATATGAAGGAATATTTTTTAGACATTATAAAAGAAGAATCAACAGGACTGTGATCCAGATATTTAATAACAATCATAAGGCAACAATACAATGGGGTGGGGTAAATTGACAGTCAGTAGAGGTTACTGGTTGAAAGCATTTTTTTGTTTATTTTTAATTTTTAATATCTTTATTTTATTGTTCAATTACAGTTGCCCCAATTTTTCTTCCACTGCTCTCCACTGTACCAACACCCTCCCACAGTTAACCCCCATCCTTTGTTCATGTCCATAAGTCATTTATACCTGTTCCTTGACTAGACCCTTTCCCTTCTCTCTCCCTTTCTTCCACACTTCCCTCCCCTCTGCTCACTGTCAATCTGTTCCTTGTGTCCATGCATCTGGTTCTATTTTGATTATTTGTTTGTTTTGTTCACTAGATTCCTTTTATAGGTGAGATTATATGATATTTGTCTTTTTCTGACTGGCTTATTTCACTAAGCATAACACTCTCAAATTCCATTCATGCTTTTGCAACAGGTAGGAGTTCCTTCTTTTTTTCTGTCATGTATTTAGTACGGTATTCGATTGTCTAAATCATAGATGGCAAACACAAGGCCTGTAGGCCGAATCTGGCCCTTCACTTCGTTTTATCCAGCCCTGCACCCTTGGCCCAGCACCTTGTTTCCACCCTGCTCGCTTAACTGTTAAGGCATAGTTACATTTATACAGTCCTAAACTTATATTCAGCACTTTGAAGGTAACCTTGAGGCTGATGTGGCCTCACCACATCCTGGTATAAATGTACCACAGTTTTTTGATCCACTCATTCACTGATGGGCACTTAGACTGTTTCCAGCATTTGGCTATTGTAAATAATGTTGCTATAAACATAGGGGTACTTAGGTTCTTTGAATTGGTGTCTTAAGATTCTTTGGATATAATCACAGCAAAAGGAAAACATATGAAGGGCACATTAGCATATGAAAGGATGCTCAATATCACTAGCTAGCAGAATGATTCCAATTAAAACCATAGTGATATATCACCTTACACCTGTGAGAATGGCCATAATTAACAAATCAACAAACAGCAAGTACTGGCAAGAATGTGAAGAAAGGGAACTCTAATGCACTGTTGGTGGGAATGCAGACTAGTGTGGCTATCAATGGAAAAGTATACAGAATATCTTCAAAAAACTAAAAATGAGACTGCCTTTTGAAGGCAGTTTTTAGACCACAAAAGAAAGAAGAGAAACTCAAAGATAAACCAAGGGTTACCAAGTTGAAAACCAGAAGTCAGAATTTGTGAAGGCTAAGAATGCTAGAATTTATGGGTGGAGTATCAGAATTTTTAAAAAATATTTTATTTATTATTTTTAGAGAGAGGGGAAGGGAAAGAGGCAGAAAGAGAGACAGACATCAATGTATGGTTGCCTTTCACCTGCCCTCAGCTACACAGCTGGCTGGAAACCTTGCTTGGAAATTGAACTATCAACCTTTGGGTTCACATGCTGGTGCCTTATCCACTGTGCCACCAGCCAGGGCATATGATGGGGCCTTATTCATATAAGATGCATCCTAGGCTCTCTGTAATTTCATTCATTGAGGATGGCACTGAACAGCAGCATTTGGGAGTTCAAGGACCTTGTGTGTTTCCATAAGAGAGTATTAGTGGGAACCACCAAGTGAACACTATTGAATGTTTTATTTCCACTTTTTTAGAGACAATATAGACATCATTTTTGTGAGACACTATAGAGAGTGAACCCCATTGTACCTCCCACCATCTTTACAAGGACTTAAATAGAATTTCCAGAAAGCATGTGATAATGATGATGGAAGCTAAGGGCATTATTTAATTAACAATACTATGAAGAAATGTAAATTCTTTGTGTTTTTTTCCTTTCCAATAACAACATCACTGTTCTTAGTTTGAGCAATTATGAACTTCATACAATAAAAGTTCATTGTGAGAGCAGTGAATAGGGAAGTAAAAGAAATTTGGGAGAATAGTGGAGAGAAAAACATGAATAGAGGAGTGGAGTAAATACCCAACAAAGAGTAATTAAAAAATGGAAGGTAAATAAAATCTGGAATAAGAGGTTAGAACTGCAGATAATCACAACATAGTTTTAAAAATTAGGCTTTTAGCTGGAGGCAGGTGAAAGGCAACCACATATTGATGTTTCTTTTCCTGTCTTCCTCTCTCCCTTCCCCTCTCTCTGGAAATAATAAATAAAGTCTTTAAAAAATTAGGCTTTTAATTTTTAAGGAACATGCTTTGAATGGGTAGTGATGAGCCATTGAACCTTTTATGTCTAAGGTAAGTAACATCAAGAAAACAAAATTTTAGAAAATATTGTCTTCTGTGGGAATATAATGAAAATTATTATGAGGAGAAATTAGAAATGAGGAGTTTAGATTTATCCTCTATCTATGATTTCTAGAGCCCAAGTTAGTTAGAATGAATATCTATAAAGTGAAGAATAGAGAAATATTAGGAAGCATTTTGACAGCATAACTGACAGTTTCTAGTGAGTTAATTGACTTAAGAGATGAGAAAGAACATGTGGTTAGGCATTCTGAGCCCAGAACATTAGGAAATTGTTTCTGTGTCACTAACAAAATGAAGGCTGACAGAAACTGAATCAACAAGGAAGCCAGGCTATACATAAAATAGTTTTTAATCATATCAATATTTCTAAAAATGAACCAGGTCAAGATGGCAGAGGAATAAATGGAGCAACACCAAACTTCTCCCAGGACCAATCTGGAATTACAACTTAATTGGGAAAAAATCATCTGGAATAACCAACAGAACACCAGCTGGAAAGAAGCCTTATAACCACAGAGAGAAGAGAATAGGATGCTTTATCACAACCTAACCAAGGGATTTGAGCCGGTGGCTGATAACAGGCTTATCAGATTACAACTGAATCATTCTATCTGGCCCAGTGGCACCTGAGCCTGGGAGCTGATCACAGATTCATTGATTTACAGTTGAATCAATCTGTCCAGCCCAGGAGTGTCTGAGCCTGGTAGTTAATAGCAGATTTACTGGATAACAACTACTGGATCAATCTGTCCTCTCTAGCAGCTTCTGAGCTTGGCAGCTGGTCATAGATTCATTGGATTACAACTGAATCATTCTGTCGAGCCCAGTGGTGCTTGAGCCTGGCAGTTGATCATAGATTCATTGGATTACAACTGAATCAATCTGCCCAGCCTAGCGGTGCCTGAGCCTGGTGGATGATCACAGTCTGACTGGATTACAAATGAATTAAATGGCTTGCCCAGTGGTGTGTAAAGTGACCACTTGGAAAAAATTGATTGGTTTAAAACATAGCTAATGCATCCTTCCCAGTAGTACCTACACCTAATAGCTGAGCACAGAGTAATTGGATTAAAAACTGAAGGACACAGGCAAAGACAGCAGATCTCTGATTGGCTCCAGTAGGCTGATTAGGCCCAAACTATAGAATGATCTGATTTTACTAGATATGAATCTAGGAAGTAAAGATAGTACACATCTATAACACAGAAAGTCACACCACAAAGAGAAGAAGTCAAAAAACCCCAATCTAAAAAGCAAAACCAAGCAAGAAAAGAAACCTAAAAATGGGAAGAAAAAGAAACAGTCCATTACTAAAAGGAAAGATGAAGTCCTCAGGAAGATCGTTAAATGAAATAGGAGCAAGCAAACTATCAGATATGGAATTCAAAATAATGATGATAGAGAAGCTCAATGAGCTCAGTGAGCTCAAAGAAAACTATAACAACTCCAGGGGAACTATGAAGAACTCCAGGGCAGACACAAGGAACTTACTGAGAACTACACCAGCATTAAAAAGGATATTAAAACTATCAATAAGAGCCAGGAGGAAATGAAGTGCACAATTTTGAATTGAAGAATGTAAGGGACAGAATCAACAGCAGAGAATTGAATTAGCTATCTTGCAGTAAATGTAGAGAAATATCCCAAGACATTGCAACAGAATGAAAAAAGAGCCCTGACTGGTGGCTTAGTGGATAGGCACTGGCCTGCATTGATGTTCTATTCCTTTTCTTCCTCCCTCCCTGCCTTCCTCTCTGAAACTAGTGAACATGATTAAAAATATTTTTTTTTTTTTTGGTAAAGAATGAGAAAAGACTGGAACAGAATGAGGAGGTTTTAAGAGAGCTGCAGGATAACGTGAAATGCAATAATTCATGTATTATAGGGATACCAGAAAGAGAAAAGAAACAAGTGTTGGAAAACCTGTTCAAAAAAGTAATCATAGAAAACTTCCCTAACTTGATGAGGGAAATATCACTCAAGTTCAAGAAGCACAGAGGGTTCCAAAGAAAATGAACCCAAACAGACTCACTACTAAACACACCATAATTAAAATGGCAAGTTTCAACGACAAGGAGCAACAGAGAAATAGCTAATAACATAAAAGGGGGCTCCAATAGTTTACAAATAATTTCTCAACAGAAACACTACAAGCCAGAAAAAAATGGCAAAAAATATTCCAGGCTCTGGCTGGTGGCACAGTGGATAAGGCACTGGCCAGCAAATTCAAAGGTCACTAGCTCAATTCCCAGCCAAGGCACACATAACCAGGTTGCAAGCCAGGTCTCCAGCCAGGTCTGTAGATGGAGGCAGGTGAAAGGCAACCATGCACTGATGTCTCTCTCCCTCTCTGCCTCTCTCTCCCTTCCATTCTCTCTCTAAAAAATAATACATAAAATCTTTTTTAAAATTCAAAGTAATAAAAAAAAAAAAAAGGACCTGCAACCAAGAATACATTACCCAGCAATGCTCTCATTCAAAATGGAAGGTGAAATAAGGAGTTTCCCAGATAAAAGAAGGCTAAAAGAATACATCTCCACCAAACCAGAATTGCAAGGGATGCTAAAGGGTCTGCTTTAAAAAGACGAAGAAACAGAGAGAGATAGGAAGAAATACAGGTACAAAGGGGAAAAATGGCAATGACTAAGTATCGGTGAATAACCTTAAATGTAAACAGATTAAGTATGTGAATCAAAAGACATAGGGTAGCTGAATGGGTAAGAAAACATGACCCACATATATGCTGTCTATAAGGGACCCACTTCAGAACTAAAGATCAACACATACTGAAAATGAAGGGATATAGAAATATATGTCAAGCAAATGGAAATGAAAAAAAGGCTGGAGTAGCAATACTTATATGAGACAAAACAGATTTTACAATGAAGGCCATAAAAAGAGACAACAAAAGACATTTCATAATACTTAAGGGGACAATCCAACAAGAAGCTATAACCCTTGTAAACATATATGCACCAAACATAGAAGCCCCCAAACATATAAGGAAAATCTTGGAAGACTTCAAGAAGGATATGGACAGCAGCATACTAATTGTAGGGCATTTTGATATCCTATTATTAACAATGGGCAGATCTTCCAAGCAAGCAAACAAACAAACAAACAAAACAAACACCAAGGATATTGTGTCATTGAACAACACTCCAGATAAAATTCAGTTTACTGATATATACAGACCTATTCATCACAAAGAGTCAAAATACACATTCTTTTCAAATATCCATGGAACTTTCGCAAAGATAGACCATATGATAGGATACAAGAGAAGCCTCTTCAAATTCACACAAATTGAAATAATACCAAGTATATTCTCAGATTGCAATGGCTTGAAACTAGAATCCAACCTCAAGAGAAAAACCAAAAAGCATTCTAATTCATGAAGACTGAATAACATGCTATTAAGTAATAAATGGGTTAACAGTAAGATCAAAAAAGAAATAAAAAAGTTCCTAGAAACAAATGAAAATAAATACACAACAGTTCAAAACCTATGGGATACAATGAAAGCTGTCCTCAGAGGGAAATTCATAGCAATACTGGCCTATCTAAAAATGTTAGAAGAAGCTTATACAAACAACCATAAGGCTGAAATAACTAGAGGAGCAATAGCAAACAAAGCCCAGGGCAAGTAGAAGGAAGGAAATAATAAAGATCAGAGCAGAATTAAATGACTTAGGAACTTAAACTACAATTCAAAGAATCAATAAAGCCAGGAGCTGGTAATATGAAAAGACTGACAAGCCTTTAACCAGAATCATCAAGAAAAAAATGGAGAGAACCCAAATAAACAAAATTAGAAACAACAGATTACAAATCAAAACTGATGTCTTAGAAATGCAAAGGATTGTAAGAAATTACTACAAATGACTATATGACAAGAAATTTGACAACCTGGTTGAAAGGGATGAACTTCTGGAAATATATAATCTACCAAAACTGAATACAGAAGAAGCACAAATCCTGAGTAGACCAATGACAACTAGTAAAATTGAATCAGCAATCAAAAAACTCCCAACGCACACAAGCCCTTGACCTTATGGCAACACAGGTGAATTTTACCAAATATTTAGAGAATAAATAACTCCTATCCTTCTCAAACTATTCCAAAAAATCCAAGAAGAGGGAAGACTCCCAAACTCTTTCTATGAGGCCAATATATTCTAATGCCAAAACCAGGTCAAGACACAACTAAGAAAGAAAACTACAGGCCAATATCTCTGATGAATATAGGTGCTAAAATTCTCAACAAAATATTGGCAAACCAGATACAGCAATACAGTAAAAAGATCATACAACATGATCAAGTGGGATTCATCCCAGGGATGCAAGGATGGTACAACATTCACAAATCAATAAATGTAAATCACCACATAAACAAAATGAAAGACAAAAGCCATATGATCATATCAATAGATACTGAAAAAGCAGTTAATAAAGTACAGCAACCATTTATGATAAAAACACACACCAGGAGGAGGGAAGATGGCGACAGAGTAGAGAGCAGTGCTGATGGTGTTCTCGAGTACCAAAGCAGCTAGAGGACAGGATAGGGAGCGTGAGACGTCTTCAGGACCCTGGGGATTGGAATGGGCAGCATCTGGACACAGGAGAGAGCAGCTCAGAGGCGGAGGAGGCCAGCAGGACAGTAGGTGAGGCGTTCCCGACCGACCGGGGCCAGTAGGCCGAGGTTGGCTCTGGGCAGGGGCAGCTCTGCCCAGAGGGGCGCGTTTGACTGGGGCCAGTTCCGGGCTCCCTGGAGACTGGAAGTCTCAACAGTGAAGTGCGGGCAGTGAGGGCAAACGCCGTAGGGAACGCAGAATTGAACTCTTGCAGGGTAGGGACAGTGTGAGAGACTCACTCCGGCAGTGGGAAGAGGAGGCTCTGCGCAGGGCTAGAGGTGGAGAAGAGTCCTGCGGGAAGCAGGAGCTGGGGAGCGGAAAGTGCACCGGCGGAGCGGCGAGAGGGCCCAAAATGGAGCTGCTGGGCCACTGGGGAAACAGCAGCTAGAGGCCCCTGCGAGGGGGGAGGCCCAGCCCTGCGCAACCACACAGGCCCCCAGGCTCCGTGGGAAACTCCAAACGGCGAGCCAGAGAGCTGGCAAGCCAGGAACTAGTGGCGGGCGACCCGCCATTGCCGGAGACTCAGGCCTCACCGCCCACGCCTGGAAGGGGCTCATCACAGAGGGCGCGCAAAGGACTCCGAGGAGAGCTGGTTGGCTTGGAGGCGTGGTGCCCGCCCCAGAAGGGCGGGACAGTGTAGGCGGACCCCAGACAGTGTTGACTGACAGGCCCGGCCTCCTACTGGAACTGCGGGGGGTGGGGCCAGTCCTAACAGGGACCAGCGAAATTGCGGGCTGCCCTGCAGAAGTGCTGGGGGCGCGTCCTGGGCAGGAACCTCCGCCAGGAGTGGGAGGGGGCTCCCTACGGGCTCGAGAACACCTACAGCCCTAAAACCCAGCCAGGCTGCTGAAGGCCCAGCCTACCTGGGGGCGGACACTCAGAATCAGCCCTG
>PVIW01007655.1:42454-70104 GCA_004026585.1 Noctilio leporinus
GTAAAGTCCTGACCAAGAAAAAGAGGCAGCATCAGGAAAGGGATTGCTGCCAATCTCAAGCACCTGAATTATACCGAGAGCAATATGAACTATTAAGCCTCAACATATCCTTTGCAAAAGTTACTCCTCACATATTCTTAATCCCCCCCATACCTCAATCCACCTAAATATCCAAGACCCTCCCCTACTCTCGAATTAAGGTCTATTCACTCTGTGGCTATAACGCATTCCCAGTCCTCAATCTAAGTATTCCTCCCTTCCCCAGCCTTTCTAAACCCTTTCTTTATTCTTTTCTTCCTTCCTTTTTTTTTTTTTTTTTCCCTTTAATTTTTCTTTTCCTTTTCTTCTTGGTAAAGCCCACAGGTTCTGGCTCCACCTGGACCAATCAGAAATCATAAAGGGGGAACACACAGCTAAAACCTTTCTTTATTAATATTGATTTCTCTTTGTCTTGTGACTTTCTCCCCCCATCCTTTTTTTTCTTTCTTTCTTTCTTTCTCCTTTCTCTTCTCCCTGATAAAACCCACTGGTCCTAGCTCCACCTGGACCAAACAGAGACCATAAAGGGTGAACAGAAACCTAAACCTTTTCTTTGTTAATATCGATTTCTCTTTCTCTTGTGACATTCTCCTGTTCTTCTTTTTTCTTTTTTTTTTCCCTCTGCTAAAAGCCCTCAGGTCCAGGCTCCATCTGGAACAGTCAGGGATTATTAAGGGTGAACAGCCATCTAAAACCTTTCTTATTATTATTATTATCATTTTTATTTCTTTTTTCCTTTTGCAATTTTTTTTTTTTTTTTGGTTTGGTTTGGTATTTTGTTTTTGGGTTTTTTTGTTTGTTTGTTTTTGTTTTTGTTTTTTGTTTTTTGTTTTTTGTTTTTGTTTTTGTTTTTGTTTCTGCTAAAAGTCCGCAGGCCCAGAATACAACCAGACAGCCCAAATAAAGGACACACCAAGAACAGCAAGTGAAGAAAATCTGGGAGATGGCAACATTGAACTCCACAAATCTCCTATCACAGAAGGGTGCTCAACTAAGGCAAGGAAGCAAAGCAGGTTATCCCAAGGAAAGAACAAAAATAAATAAATAAATAAAGAGCAAGCAAGAACAGACACCCAAAATGGGGAAAAAAAGAATCAATCCATCACCAAAAGGAAAGGAAGAATCCCCAGAAAGAACACAAAATGAAACAGAGGCACCTGGAATATCAGATAAGGAATTCAAAAGAATGATGATAGAGAAGCTCAGTGAGCTCAGCCACATCAAAGAAAACTGTAAAAAACACACACAATAATGGGAATAGAGGAAGCATATCTTAACATAATAATGGCCATATATGAGAAACCTGCAGCCAACACCATACGCAATTGTTCAAAACTAAAACCTTTGCCCCTAAGATTGGGAGGAAGACAAGGCTCTCCATTCTCTCCACCTGTGTTCAACATAATTTTGGAAGTTCTAGTAATAGCAATTAGACAATTAGAATGAATCAAAGGCACCCCATTGGACAGAAATAATTAAAATTGTCACTTGCAGATGACATGATGGTGTACCTACAAAACCTGACAAACTGCACCAAAAATCTACTAGACCTAATAAGCAAATTTAGCAAAATGCTGGATAAAAAGTCAATATTCAGAAATCAAAGGCATTTTTGTATCCTAGCAATGAAACATCAGAGCTATAAGCTAGAAAACAAATCCTATTTACCAGAGCAACAAGAAAAATAAAGTACTTAGGAATAAACTGAACCAAGGATATTCAGTTTAAGAGAGCTTAAGAGAGCTTCAGGACAATGTGGAATGCACTAGTATCTGTATCATAGCGATACCAGAAGGAGTAGAGAAATAAGGGTTGGAAAACTTGTTCAAAAAAGTAATGAAAGAAAACTTTTCTAAGATGATGAGTGAAAATGTTACTCAAGTTCAGGAAGCACAGAGGGTCCCAAAGAAGATGAACTCAAACAGACTCACTCAGAAAACTGCAGAGCATCGAAGAAAGAAATTAAGGAAGATACAAATAAATGGAAGCATATACCATGTTTATGGATGGAAGAATTAACATCATTAAAATGTCCAAACTAACCAAAGTAATCTATGGATTCAATGTAATCCCAATTAAAATACCAATGACATATTTTACAGATATAGAAAAAATACTTCAAAAATTTATATGGAGCCTAAAATGACCAAGAATAGCCATAGCAATCTTGAGAAAGAAGAATAAAGTAGGAGGAATCACAACACCGGATATCAAACTATACTTATAAGGAGACTGTAATCAAAATAATTTGGTACTGGCATTAGAATAGATATATAGATCAGTGGAACATAATAGAGAGCCCAGAAATAAACCCAGAACTCTATGGTAAATTCATATTTGACAAAGGGTGAAGGAGTATAAAATGGAATGAAAACAGACTCTTCAACAAATATTGTTGGGAGAACTGGATAGAGACATGCAAAAAAAATACAACTAGACCACCATATACATCATATACAAGAATAAATTCAAGATGGATAAAGGGCTTAAACATAAGTTGTGACACCATAAAAATCCTAGAGAAAAACATAGGAAGTAAAATTTCAGATATCTTACACAGAAATATTTTCACTGACACTTCTCCAAGGGCAAAGGAAATAAAAGAACAAACCAACAAATGGAACTATATCAAACTGAAAAGTTTCTGTTCAGCTAAAGAAAACAGCAGCAAAATTAAAAGGGAACCAACTGTATGGGAAAACATATTTGCCAATGATACCTCAGACAAGGGTTTGAGTTCCAAAATATATAAAGAACTTATGTGACTCAACACCAGGGAGACAGCCCAATTAAAAAAAAAAAATGGGCAAAGGACCTGAATAGACACTTCTCTGAGGAGGACATACAAGGAACATATAGGCATACACAAGAATGCTCAACATCATTAGCTATCAGAAAGATACAAATTAAAATCACAATGATATAAAGGAACCATGGACATGGACAACAGGGGGGATTGACTTTGGGGGGAATGGGTGGGTGGGGAGGGGGACAGAGGGGAGCAAAAAGGGGATGGATGTAATACAACAACAATAAAATTTTAAAAAAAGGAAAAGAAAAAAAATCACAATGAGATAGCACCTCACTTCTGTCAGAATGGCAATCATTAACAAATCAACAAACTACAAGTACTGGCGAGGATCTGGAGAAAAGGAATCCTGGTGCATTGTTGGTAGAAATGTGGACTAGTAAAGAACTATGACAAACAGTATGGCATTTCCTCAGAAAACTAAAAATGGAACTGCCTTTTCATCCAGTGATTCCACTTCTAAGATTATACTTGAAGAACTCTGAAACACTAATTTGGAAGAACCTATGTACCTCTATATTCATAGCAGCACTATTTATAATAGCAAAGTGCTAGAAACAGCCTAAGTGCCCATCAGGGGATGAATGGATCAAAAAACTGTGGTGCATTTACACAATGGAATATTACATAGCAGAAAGAAAGAGAAAACTCCTACCTTTTGTGACAACATGGATGGAACTAGAAAGTATAATGCTTAGTGGTAGACAAATACCATATGATCTCACTCATTACAGGAGAAAAATGAACAAAATAAATATAAGCAAAATAGAACTAGAGACATGAATACATGAAACAGACTTTCAGTGTGCAGGGCTGGGGTTAGAAAGAGGCAAGGCGGGGAATAGTTAGCCAAGGAACTAGTATGGATGACCCATGGACGTGAAAAAGATGTGGGATTGACTATGGGAGGGTGTTAGGGAGGGTGGGACATGTGAGAGCAGTGGGCAAAAAATGGAATAAGTGTAGTATAACAACAATGAAATAAAATTAAAGTAAAAAAAAAGATTTCTAACAAATACCAATAATAATTAAATAATACTTAGGGGAAGACTAACATTTTATAAAATTGGGAGTGTAACTAAACATATAGAATATATATTTGTTTAAATATAATATATATATTATATATATAATATGTACACACATATATATAGCAAAATTTTGTTACCAGCATTAGAAGGAAACTGGGTATATAATATATATTTTGATAAAAGAAAAAATCTTAGATGATTCTAATGAACAGTAATGACTCAAACATTACTTCCTGAATTTTCTTAACTATTCTAAGAAGCTAAATCAGAGGCAAAATACAAATAATATTGCCCCTTGCCTAGAATTTTTAAAATACATATATTCTTTGATAATACAGATGATTTTCACTTCTGTGTAGAATCATTAGCAAATCACTTGTAATTTACCCAAATAATCCCTACACTGAATAAACATGAGCCAGTCTTATTATTTTAGAATTCAGCTCCAAACTACACGTAACATGTTTTATTGTGACTTCACCTATTGATTTTACTTTTGAAACAGTGACCCCCTTCAGGTAGACTTCATTTGAGATTTCAAAACAGATACTGGAGGCAGGTTGTAATAATTAATAGTATCCTGTTATTTCTAATAATTAATAGTATCCTGATCCCATACTATGTAATACATTTACATAGTATTTACTCAGTTTCAGATCTTGAAAATTGCTGAGATACAATTCACTGAGAAAAATAAAGTTGGGGATTAGTGTATATAAATTATAAAAAGAAAATAACCAAAGGAACTGTAGTGCTACAAATTACTGGTAAGAACTTTAATTTTCTAGAATCAAAAAAACTTGTTTTTAAAGGAACTGTGACAGAAGGTGGGACAAACAGAAGGAAATAAAATGATCACTTACAAGTACTAAAGAGGGATAGGGCCTAAAGCGGACCAGAAAAAGAGTAGAACACAACTCACTGACCAAAAGCAGAGTTTGATTTTATCAAACGTTATTGAAATAAAGAAAGGGAAAAGAAGAGCTTCTAATGTTTTTATTTAAATGTCAAATCACATATCTTGATACTACTTAAAGTAGAACAAACAATAATAACCTTTCAGTTACAAAAGTAGTTCCAAAGAGATAAATTAATATTTCTTTATCTTATGACTTAGTGGTTTTATTTATTTATAGCTTTTGTGATTGGCTTATATTTTATTCAGAAAATATTTTATAGAAATTCCCATGTGAAACATGGATGATGTGCACAGATGTATAAAATACATGCTCAATGATTCACACACTTTTGGGAAGAAACATACAAGAAATCAGAACAAAAGGTACAAGGTGGTAATTCCAAGGCATGCGGGTTTACCATGAACAAATATTCAGTGAGCAAAGAGGTGGTTTTTTTTCACTATTATATTGGAGATACTCAAGGCATGATAGGCAATCAGTGATAATGAGTGAGGGAAAAGAGTGAAGTGGGTTTAATAGGAAATCATTGTTTAAATCTTTAAAATAAAGTGTTAGAAATAATAGATTAATAAAGACATATATACAGAGAAAAGGCTATTTGCTCTCATAGCTTCCATTTGCATTGTATTTTCAAATCTAGCCAGAACAATAGGGCAAGATAAAAAAGTAAATATATATATATATATATATATATATATATATATATATATATAATAAAGAAACAACAAAATTCTTATTTGAAGACAAAATGGTAGTTATGTAGAAAAAAATAAGTAGTAATCTGTATAAAAAGTCAACTAGATTTATCGAGTTTATAAAATTAGAATATAACTTCATACTGAAATAAACTATATATTGAAAATTGACATTTTAAGACTATCTTTTATAATAGTTTTGTGAAATATTTAAGAATAAATTCAAAGAAATATGTGCAAGACTAAAGATACATTTTTATTTATTATTTTAAAAACATTTTATTTTATTTTATTTATTATTTTCAGAAATGAGGACAGGGAGGAAAGGAGGGAGGAAGAAAGGGACAGAAGGATCAATGTATGGCTGCCTTTCACCTGCCTCCAGCTAAGGACCTGCCTAGAGACCTGGCTTGCAACCTGGTTATGTGCCCTGACTGAGGAATTGAATCAATGACCTTTGGGTTTGCAGGCTGGCCCAATCCACTGAGCCACACCAGCCAGGGCTTTAAAGATACATTTTTAAATGCCAAAATATGTATAGCTATATACCACTGTCATTATTTGAAGTTTCAAGATTAAGATGTTAACTGTCCCTGGCTAGTGGCACAGTGGATAAGGCACCGGCCTGCAAACCCAAAGGTCATTGGTTCAATTCCCATCCAGGGCACATAACCAGGTTGCAAGCAAGGTCTTCAGTCAGCTCTGTAGCTGGAGGCAGGTGAAAGACAACCATACACTGATGTCTCTTTCCCTCTCTCCCTCTAAAAATGATAAATATAATATTTTAAAGATGTTAACCATCCCTTTAATTGATCTATGTATTGAGGAAAAGCCAATTAAAATCTCAGAAAACAAGATAACTTTAAAATGCATATACAAAGGTAAGTGACTTAGAATAACCAATGGATTATTTTTTAAAAGAACATATAAGAGGACTTATGTTATTTCAGGACTAAAAAGTAACTGAAATGGAGACAGCATGGTATTGGTGTAAAGATAAATACCTAGATCAGTAAAACAGAATAGAAAGTTCAGAAGTAGATCAAAGCATACATGGTCAATTTTCTACAAGGCCACCAAGGTTGCTTAATGAGGAAATAACTATTTTTTAAGAAACTGAGGGAACAATTGGATATTTGATTGAAAAATAATGAATCCCAGGCTCTGCCTTTTACATTGACCTAAATGTAAAAGCTAAAGTTATAACTTCAGAAGAAAACATGTGAGAGTGACTTCATGATCTTAGTATAGATAAGGACTTCTTAAACAAAGAGAAAATACATACAAGGAAAAAATAGCAAATTAAAATTTCTGCTTTTTAGTGATACAATTGAAAAATAAATCAATGTGGGAGAAATATATAGTTTATGCACCTATGAGGTCTGTCCATAAAGTATCAAGCCAATGTCAATACAATTACAACAGTTTGCATGGCTGATACTTTCAGGACAGACCTCATATATAACTAAGAATTCATATTTAGAGTATATAAAGAGCTCTGTATGTCACCAATAAAAATATTTCAAAAAGTTTAAATGTACCAATAACTTGAACATAAACTTCACAACAGTTGCTATAAAAATAGCCAACACATAAAATATCCTTAATATATTCAGTTATCAAGGAAATGCAAATTTTAATCATAATGAGATGCCGCTTCATACTAGAAGGATACCCTAAACAAACAAACAGACAGACAACACATGCTGGTTGTGATGGTGTGACTGCTGGTTGGAAAGAAAAAAGGCAAAACAACTCTGAGAAACAGTTAATTTCTTATAAAGTTAAGCACAAACCTCCAGTAAAACACACACAAGAAAACAAATATTTTGACCCTGTATGTGAATGTTTATATCAGCTTTCCTCTTAAGATCCTCCAAAGGGGAATCAAGCCAACTGTTTATCACTGAAACATTGTTAAACAAATTGATTCATTCATACAATGAAATACTGAAAAAAATTTAAGAAGAAATAAACTATTAACACACAAACAACACATACTATAAATGAGTCCCAAACTAATATTTTAAGTAAAATTATGCTTCCACAAAGGGCACATATTTCATGATTCCATTAAGATAAAATTCAACATAGGAAACTGTTATAGTGATAGAAATCTGATTAGTGATTACCTTAAGGTGTGTGTGTGTGTTTGAATTTCCTGGAAAGGAATACAAGAGAGCTCTCTCTGGTACCAAACATAGTCCATATTGTGTTTGGCAAAGCAATTACATGGACAAATAGTAAAGTAGCCAGATCTACTTCCATACTAATGGAGGCTTGAATAGCCTTAGCTTCTCTACTTAATGTAAAAATCACTGATATTAATGGCTTGGGAGCTACTAACAGCTATTGCATGTAAATATATAGCTGCTTATATATCCAGAAGGTGATGAAGTAGAAACTAAGTTGATTTTCCCACTATAATTTCTCAAAACCTGGTAGTCCCACCTGAATTAGATAGAACTACAACAGGGAGTCACTTTGCTGTTTTCTTTTTGCGGCATGGGAGAACAGGACAAGGAGAGTTCTTAAAGTTGCAGATACATAATAAAATAATTCATGTACTATGCAAACATGAAGTTAAAAGTTTAGAAATGATCTGGAAGTACACAAAACTAAGCCCTTGGATGGCTGCATTGGGTCTGAGAGTTAAATAGAGGTCTGAGAACTCATATCTCAGATGCTTGAAGTTCATCCAGAGTAGAGAATCCTCATTCATACTCCAACAGAATCTATTTGAAACCTAAACCACAAAACAACAGCGCCTCAGAAATAATGAATGCATCCTGGTATTCTTGGAAACAATAGTCTCAATATTTTTATAACTTGATGAAAAATTTTGATATGTATATCCAAGAAAGTTAAAGGACCCTACACAAAATAAATACAAAAAATAATTATACCTAGCCCATCATAGCAATAAAGCCAAGGTTCCTTATGACCTTAATTAAATTTAATGTTGAATCCTAGTTCTCTCCCCATACCCTTCAGACACCTAGCCTTTCCCCTAGAAATTCAGCAACCCAAAAGGCAGTATAGGAAACAATAGCCAGGACCTGACTAATGTTTGATTGAGTCTGAAGAATGAAAATAACAACCTGACCCAAGTTATATTTCACCTTCTGAGCTCTAAGTAGAAAAATTCCCTGGATATTTTTCCATGAGACCAGAAAGAAGGAAACAAAAGCAGACCTTAATCTTAAGACCTGAATGATTTATAACTGTTTCCTGACTTTCTACCAATCAGCTCCCAGATGGACCCAGACCCCCTAGACCACAGTGTCTTATAATTATGCTTTGTATCATCTGTGACCTATCTACTATCAGAAAATCAAGTCTATATATATTACTAAACTTTTTATTGAAATTCTATATTTTTCTACAATATATTCTTAGTTTTATGCAAAACACTGTTACTATTGGCTAAAAAGTAAACAAAATATTATTTTTATGAACATTGTGCCAATTTACATATTGGAGTTATCTTGTTTTTCAAAAATATTTTATTTTTTATGTTATTACAGTTCTCCAAATTTTATCCACTTTGTCCCCTTCCTCAGCCCCTCCCAGCTCCTTCAAGAAATCCCCACACCATTATTGCCCATGTCCAATGGTTTATGCAATATGTTCCTTACTTAATCCTTTCACCTTCTTTCAATCATTCCCCCTTCCCCATTCCCCTCTTATTTTTCTTGTTAGTTTATTTTGTTCATTAGATTCCACTTATAGTGAGATCATATGGTATTTGTCTTTCATTAATGGGCTTATTTCACTTAGCATAATGATTCTACGTCCATCCATACTGTTGTAAAAGGTAAGAATTCTTTCTTTTTCAATGCTATGTAGTATTCTACTGTATAAATGTACCAAAGATTTTTAAAATTTTCTTTTTTAAATCCATTCATCTACTCATGGCACTTAGGCTATTTCCAGATCTTGGCTGTTACAAATAACACTGCTATAAACACATAAGAGTGCATATATTCTTTTGAATTGGTGTTTTGGGGTTCTTAGGATATATTCCCAGAAATGCCATTGCTAGGTCAAAAAGAAGTTCCAATTTTGATTTTTTGTGGAAATTTCAAACTTTTTTCCACAGTGGCTGCACCAGTCTGCATTCCCAATAACAATGCACTAGGGTTCACCTTCATCCACATTATCACCAGCACTTGTTGTTTATTGATTTGTTAATAATGACCATTCTGGCAGGTGTTAGGTGATATGTCATTGCGGTTTTAATTTGCATCTTCCTGATGATTAGTGATGTAGAGAATTCTTTTTTTTTTTTTTTTTTTTTCCGATTTCCAAAGACTTTATTTCATGCATTGATTTTAAATCTTAGTTTTGCATCTAATGTGTGTCACTGCAAACTCTCATTCCAGAGAAAGCTGGCAGCTGAGTATCCAGAACACAGGGAGTGCCACAGGCTTCCCAGGCATGCTTCAGCTCTTATTTTGGGCCAACAAGGGAGCTTCTGCAAAGGTAAGACACCCTGTGCTCCCTCAGACACACAATCGGGGTGCTTCCTGGTTGATGACACGTCCACAATGGAATCACTTTCATCTTTCATCACACTCTTTCAAAAAACAGAGAAAATATCAGGAATTAACTAACCTTAAATCAATGTTAGAGAAATGAGGAGAAAAAGGTAATGTACAAAGAAATACAATATACAAAAAAAAAAACAAAACAAAACAATGTTTTATAAGCTGCATACAGTTCAATGAAAAAGTTAAGGGACACAGATTTGGTTATTAAATTATGAAAAACATTTATTACAAGAAGATACTCTTTCCCAAATTAAAAAGAAAATATGACTAGAAACACTGAGACTGGAAACTGGGTTAAACCAATTCCCAAGTCATTATCAAATATGGTATCAATCAAAGAAAAGATATTTCAGAACCTAAAATTAGGGAAGCCTATTCACAATGTAAATGGGGGAAAAGAAAAAAACAAACTAACCAAAATAAAGTCAGAATGATTGTTTACATTTTATAGTCTTTAAGCACATACAACTGCACTATTTAATATATTTTTCCATAAACTTTTTGTGAAATTCAGATCGCAGCGTATCATTGACAAATCTTTTGTCTTTCTTCTGATCATCTACTCCTTTTGCACAGTTCTTGAAAACAACATCGTCATCCCACCTCCTTTTAACTTTGAAGTTGGCCTGAGGCTGGGATGGGCCAGTGAGATTAAGGAGAGGGTTTCCGCTCAGGATGTTTTCCATACGAATCCTTTCTTCTTCAGCTTTCTGTTCTTGCTCCTTCCTGGCTTGCTCTTCAGCTCTTTCTTTTTTAATTTTTTCCAGTTCTGCAAGAAGAGCTGCAGTGTCATCATCATCACTCTCCTCTTCAAAATCTTCATCTTCATCTTCCTCATCTGTCAGAGGATCATCTGCATCAAGGTTGGCAGCAGGGATCTGGTCTAACCGAGGCTTCTTTGACACTGAAGAGGAGGTTGTATGTTCTCGAGCTGGACGGTCTCTATTCTTTTCCCTGGCGGCAGCTCTCTCTCTCTCTTCCAACTCCCTCTTGAAGTCACGGTTCCGAACCTCTTCAGGGGCATCCTGAGTGGCCTGTCTATATTTTATCTTTGTATGAGAAGGTAGATCTCTACTAGAATACTGCTTTGAGAGTTGGCTCAAATCACCTTCTCCTTTTCCTCTCCCCCCTCTTGCAGGTTCAAAAGTTGGCCGAGCTGCTGTTGTCATCTTTTACGGTTGGCGGAGGTCCGATTCAGCAGCCTCCGGAGCTCACCCAGACACCATAACGACTCTCGAGAATTCTTTTATATGTCTATGGCCATTTGTATGTCCTCCTTGAAGAAGTGTTTATTCAGGTCCTCTATCCATTTTTAACTGGAATTTTTGGCTTCCTGGTGGTGAGTCATTTAAGTTCTTTATATATTTTGAAAATTAGACCCTTATCTGATGTATCAGTTACCTTGGCTGTTTAATTATTGGTTGCTTGCTGCCATTGCAGTATTTTATTCTTCATTTTTAGTGATTGTGCATGTGTATTTGTATGAATCTGGCCACTTCCTTTATTATGAATTACATTTTTGAACATGTCAAAATATAACTTACAAAAATATGTTATCACATATGTTATATGTGATAAACATATGTCATGTTATATTTAAAAATATAAGCATGTGCCTTCTTTTATGGTTTCTATTTATTATAAAATATCAGTGATTATTTTTTATCCTGGGTTCTATTTTAATATTCATTATTTATTTTATTCTCTAACCTTAGTGGATTTATTGGTGAGACCTTTCATGATGAGAAGTAGTGGCAGTGGAAGAAGGTACAAAATGAAAGGCCATTAAAATGCAGACACCTTTAATTTTGAGTCTACAAGTTCCGAGACATAGAGAAGTGGTTCCCTAATGCCTGAACTGTGTGCTCCAACAGATGTCTAGGGCTACCGTGTAATTATTAAGTGTTATATTCCAAGTGATGAGGGCACTCAAGATGTACCTTAATATAGGAGGCTTGCATGTGTGAGTTTTTGCATGTAATATCTATCTGAAGGCCATTTGAAGTGCAGGACCATGGGAGGGGTCCTTATTTCTGAGGACTAAATGTGATATTGTTTTCTTGGACAGAAATCTGGTTCTAATCTTCATTTTGTTCACTTTAAAATATTCTGAAACTTCTATTTATTATAGAAATAATGTTAAATATCTGAGTTGAGAAATTCAGCATTTATCAAACAAATATAATAATTAAACAATGGAAAGAGTAGTTATGAATTTAATTGACATCCTTTTGATGGATATGTTGGGGCTTCTGGGATATGTCTGATGTAATTTTAGAGCAAATAAATTCTCTATATTACAAAAGTTTGGTGTCTTACAAGAAGTGAGTAGGATCCCTGAAAGGGACCCTGAGTTCAAATGCATGCAACAGTTGCAGATATTTGTTATTCTGTATAACCTGCAATCTACCATGGATTTGGACTGTCATGCTGACTAAAAAAAAAGAAGAACTAATATCTTTTGATATAAAAATGTTAGCTAATACCATTTTAGTAATATTTATTAAGACATTTAATTTTCTTTTAAATTTAAGATGGAAATTTAAAAATGCATGAATATAACTTTAATATGAACAAGAGGAAGTAGAAAGAGAAGAACAATGCTCTGAATAAATGTTATTTTTCTTACTGGCAGGGTCACAATGCATAATTTAAAAACAATATAAGTGATTCTCTGTATGTAAAAGAAGTTCACCCTGAAACATTTGGAGTCCAAGAACAGCAAAGAGGTTTGACATTTTTAAATAATATATTGTAGAAGAGATGAAGGAGCTTTCAAACCTGTCCCACTATATGCCAGATCTTCCTGCTAGAGAATAAGTCAAAAGAAGCCTCACAAGGGAATCAATGTGAGTTCTCTGTGTTCAGTTAGAAGTGTCATTCAAAATGGATGACAAAATTTCTGACCAAAATCTATTTTGGGCTAGCTTTTGTTATAACATTCTTTGACCTTGCTCATATGGATCTTTGACCTGTATTACAGATATTAGAGATGAAATGTTAATAAAATGTTAGTGTACATACACGTAGGCTGTTTCTTCATTCAGCAGTGAACCTAGAGGTAAGTCCAGAAAAAACAAATAAAAAACAAAACAAAAAAACATGGGTTTCTCTTTGAAAAGCAACTCTGAAAAATATAACTTCAACCTTGGCTGGTGGGTCTTTGAATAGGCACCAGCCTGTGAACCCAAAGGTCACTGGTTCGATTCCCCAGCCAGGGCACAAAACCAGGTTGCAAGCCAGGCCCATGTCTGGAGGAAGGTGAAAGGCTACCATACGTTGATGTTTCTCTCCCTCTCTGCCTCTCTTTCTGCCTCTCTCTCTGGAAATAATAAAATTTTAAAAAATGTAAATTCAGTAGACATAATCCATTATCAGTCTATGACTTGTCTAGTCCTTTGCCTTCTACATTCCTAATGATAATAAGATATTAATTACAATAAAAGAATATTGATAATTATGATCAGTTTACTATGTTTGAAAAAGTGAATACCTGACCTTAATATTTTCCCCAAACTTACTAGTCAAAACAGAATGTGAAATTCATGTTCCTTATCTTGTTTTCATTTGGAAAGATTTTTAAAAAATGCTTTGGACAAGCTTTCCTTATTTCAGTGAAGAAAAATATAAATGATATCTTTATATGTTTATAAATAAATTGGATCTTTATTTTCTAAAATGTGTCTTAGAAAAAGTATTATTGCTATATTTTGTACAATTTGGTACACAAACAGATATACACAAATCCAGGTCAATCTTTGAATATATCTAATCTCATGAAAGACAGATGAAACATTACTAAATGACTTAACATAAAGCATTTTATGTTTTATATGGACACATACTCAATTTATAAAAAAAGATCAATATATGCTCATTCAATGAAAATTAATCTCTTTTTAGCTTTGGTTTTTCTGCTCACTTCTAGAATATTAATAAGTGTATGTAAGATCAAAGGGCTAGCAGGAATGGTTGAAAAACTATTTTCAAATTTCAGATCATCATTATAATACTCTGACTATAAATGGATATTAGGGTTCCCTTTTCACCAAATCCTCACCAGCACTTATTGTTTTTGAATTATAAATGATGGCCATATTGGCAGGCATGAGGTAATATCTCATTTTTTTAAATTTTCATGTTTCTGATAACTAGTGATTTTGAGCATTTTTTTCATATGACTATGGATTTGCTGTATGTCCTCCTTAGAGAAGTGTCTGTTCAGGTCCTCTGTCCATATTTTGATTAGTTTGTTTATGTTCCTGGTGTTGAGTCATCTAAGTTCTTTACATATTTTAGAGATCAAATTTTTACCCGAGGTGTCATTGGCAAATGTGTTTTTTCCATACAGTTAATCCCCTTCTCATTTTGCTGATGGTTTCTGTTGGTGGGAATGCAGACCAGTGCATTCATTGTGGAAAACATTATGGAAATTAAAAATTAAAAATGGAGCTGCTTTTTGACCCAGTGATTCCACTTCTGGAATATATCCTAAGAATTTTGAAACAGTAACTTAAAATAATGCATGCATCCCAATGTTCATAGTAGTGCTATTTATAATAACCAAGATTGGAAAACAGCCTAAGTGCCCATAAGTAGATGAATAGATTATAAACTTGTGGTACATTTACACAATGGAAAACTACTATATCCAGCATTAAATAAGAAGGAATTCTTACTTTTTGTTATAGTAGGGCTGGAACTGAGAATATTATGCAAAGTGAAATAAGTCCCTAAAAGACAAATAACATATAGTCTCACCTACAAGAGAAATCTAATGAACAGAATGAACTAATAAGCAAAACAGAATCAGAAGAAAAGACTGACAGCTCTAAGAGAGAAAGGAGAAGGTGGGGATTTGTTGAAAGAAGGTTGAGGGATTTGTCAAGAATTTATATGAATGATCCATGAACATAGACATTAGTGTGGGGGTTTACTGTGGGAGTGGAGTGGGGCTAGGTAGGGGGATAAAGGAGGAAAAATTGGGACAATTGTAATTGTGTAAACAACAAAATATTTAAATAAAAAAAAAATGGGCATCAGAATCCTTACTTTTAGAATCTTGTCAGTATGGATGTTTACCATCATAACACTTATTTTACTTGTTTTTGTTGTATCTTCTAAGTCTTATTTTTATCGCTTATACTCTTATTTCTTTTCGCTGTTATAAGCAAAAATCATTTTTGGTTTTCCTCTTGATATACACTTTGGTTCAGTTTTTTTCTAAGATATTAACTGTGTTGACATTTGAGTATTTCCTAAAGCTATACTCTCATTCTGTGCTTATATTTATCACGACTTAGGCTCTTTTGTGTCCTAAATATATAACTGCAAACATTTTATTAGCTTTTCAAAACAATGTTTCTCCAATATTTTATTTTGATAGGGTAAAGCCAACTAGTTTTTCAATCCATAAACAAGTATCTATTTGTTATTTCCTTTCACTGAATTTCCACATCTAGCAAATTGGTAACTAATTAGAAAAAATATTCACTTAATGTGGGGGACACCCCAACCAGCAGAGATCCCCCGGTATCGCAGAAGAAATGAACCTTCCCAGGCAGCTCATGCTAGCGGGGAGAAGGTTGACCAATGTCTGTTTGACAAAGGCTTCAATGGCCCACCCCCAAAGGTTTGTATTGATTACACAAGGTTGGGGATGCACATACACACCACAAATCATTACCACAGAAGAGTATTCAAAAGAAAGGGAGTTATTGAGTTTAGATAACAATGGAGAGTATTATGCTTAGTGAAATAAGCCAGTCAGTGAAGGCCAAATATCATATGATCTCACCCATTACGGGACAATAATGAGCAAAACTAACAACAAGCAAAACAGAACCAAATATATGAATACAATGAATAGGCCTTCAGTGATCAAGGGGAAAGAGGTTGGGGGGGAAGGGGGAGGCAGAGGCAAGAAAGGGGAGCAGTTTAGACAAGAACCTAGTATAAAGGAACCATGGACATGGACAACAGGTGGGATTGACTTTGGGGGGAGTGGGTGGGTGGGGAGGGGGACAGAGGGGAGCAAAAAGGGGTTGGATGTAATACAACAACAATAAAAATTTTAAAATAGTGAAAAAAATGGCAGCAAAAAAAAGATTTTTCATGATATATTAATAACATTAATATTTCCTGTTTTCACTTATTTTACAATGTTATTCTTTAAATCATTAGAAAATGAATAAATTCAAATGACTTTATGGTGCTGCTAAAAAGGGTAGCAATTCGTAGTCTACAGTGACCTTTCATAAACTTGGTGACTTAGATCAATTATTATGAGATGGAAATTCTGATTCTGTAGATTTGGGGTAAGGTCCAAATATCTGCATTTTAAAAAGTTCTATGAGACAATTCAATGTGTAATGAAAATAAATAGAATATACAGAAATTTATATTTATTATATTATTCTGTTTTTTTTAGATGTATTTGTAGTTATTTCCAGTATGAAATAGTTTACTTCTTATGATATGTAATTTCATCCTTTTCCTTATTTTTGGGGATGGTTATAACTTCTTATAGACTATAGACATGGTAATTTCAGCTTTTCCTTTTGATTCAAAGACAGCAATTAATAAAAATGAGTCCTCTACTTTTCTATAATTTTACCTGTATGGAATCAAATGAAAATTATGGACAGCTTTCCTAATATAAATTTGTAATTTATATTGATTTTAGAGAAAGAAAGGGAGCAAGAGAATGAAAGGGAGAAAGAGAGTAGGAAAGATACAGGGAGAGAGGGAGAAACAGAGACAGAGGCAGTGAGAGAGAGACATAAATTTGCTTCATTCATTTATGTATTCATTTGTTAATTCTTGTATGTGCTCTGACCAGGGATCAAACCTGCAACCTTGGTGTATTGAGCTAACACTCTAACCAACTGAGCTACCCAGCCAGACCCAAATTTACACTTCATTTTAATTGGTGCTGTATTACATTCACCCTATTTTTTCACCATTGCTCTATAGTGCCCACCCCTCCCCATTCCCACAGTCAATCCCTCATGCTGTCCATGTCCATGGGTCATCCATGCTGGTTGGATCCTTGACTAAACTGTTCCCCTTCTTTACGAGTTTCATCCCCTCTCTCCTCCCCTCTGCACACAGAAAGTCTGTTCCTTGTTTCCATGCCTCTGGTTCTGTTCTGCTTGTTTGTTTGTTCTGTTCATTAGTCTCCTGTATTGGGAGAGGTCATATGGTATTATCTTTCACTGACTGGTTTATTTCACTAAGCATAATACTCTCCAGTTCCATGCATGTTGTTGCAAAAGGTAGGAGTTTCTGCTTTCTTTCTGTTGTATAGTATTCCACTGTGTAAATGTACCAAAGTTTTTTTATCCAATCATCCACTGATGGGCATTTAGGCTGTTTCTAGTGCTTGACTATTGTAAATAGCACTGATATGAACATAGGAGTACATAGGTTCTTCTGAATGGGGTTTTAGGGTCCTTCAGGTATAATCCTGATAGTGGAATTGCTGGATCAAAAGGCAGTTCCACTTTTAGTTTTTTTGAGAATATTCCATACTGTTTTCCATAGTGGCTGTACCACTCTGCATTCCCACCAAAAGTGCACTGGGTCTCCTATTCTTCACATCCACACCAGCATTTGTTTGTTGATTTGTTGACAATGGTCCTTCTGATAGGTGTGAGGTAGAATCTCATTGTAGTTTTAATGTGCATCTCTCTGATGGCTAGTGATGTTGAACATCCTTTCATATGCCTCTGGGCCCTTTGTATGTCCTTCTCAGGGAAGTGTCTGTTAACTTCTTTGCCCATTTTTTAATTGGACTGTCTCCCTGGTGTCAAGTTGTTTAAGTTCTTAATATATTTTGGAGCTCAAACCCTTGTCTGAGGTATCATTGGCAAATACGCTTTCCTATGCAATTGGTTCCCTTTTCATTTTGCTGATGTTTTCTTTTTTCTTTTTTTTTGAAGATTTTATTTTTAATTATTTTTAGAAATGGGAAGAGAGAGAAGCAGTGAGGGAAAGAGACATCAATGTATGGTTGCTTTTCACCTGCCTGCAGCCACAGACCTGACTGGAGACCTGTTTTGCAACCTTGTTATGTGCCCTGGCTGGGAAATCAAACCTTCAACCTTTGGGTTTGCAGGCCGGTGCCTTATCCATTGTGCTACCAGCCAGGGCCTTGCTGATGTTTTCTTAAGTTGAGCTGAAACTTTTCAGTTTGATATAGTCCCATTTGTTTATTTGTTCTTTTATTTCCTTTGCCCTTGGAGAAGTATCAGTGAAAATATTGCTTTGTGGGATATCTGAAATTATACTGCTTATGTTTTCCTCTAGGACCTTTATGGTGGCATGGCTTATGTGTAAGTCCTTTATTCATCTTGAGTTTATTCTGGTGTATGGTGTAAGTTGGTGGCCTAGCTTAATTTTTTTGCATGTCTCCCAGCACCATTTGTTGAAGGGGCTCTAATGATTCCATTTTATGTACCTTCTACCTTTGTGGAATATTAATTGACCATAGAGTCCTGGGTTTATTTCTGGGCTCTCAATTCTGTTCTATTGATCTATATGTCTATTCTTATGCCAGTATCAGACTGTTTTGATTACAGTGGGCTTGTAGTATAATTTGATATTTGGTATTGTGATTCTTCCCACTTTATTCTTTTTTCTGAAGATTGCTATGGTTATTCTTGATTTTAGACTCTATATAAATTTTGGAAGGTTTTTTTCTATATCTGTGAAATATATCATTGGTATTTTAATAGGGAGTGCATTGAATCTATTGATTGCTTTGGGTGGTATGGACATTTTAGTGGTGTTAATTCTTCCCATCTGTGAATATGGTATATGCTTCTATTAATTTGTATCTTTCTTAATTTCTTTCTTCAGTGTCTGCAGTTTGCTGAATGTAAGTGTTATACCTCCTTAGTTAAGTTTATCCCTAAGTACTTTATTTTACTTGTTGCTGTGGAATTTGTTTCCTAGCTTATAGCTCTAATGTTTCACTGCTGGTTTACTAAAATGCCTTTGATTTCTGAATATTGACTTTACATCGAGCTATGTTGCTAAATTTGCTTATTAGGTTGAGTGCAGTCTATCTGGTTTTGTATGTTTGCTCTCATGTCATTTGCAAATAATGACAGTTTTACTTCCTCCTTTCCAATTTAGATGCCTTTGATTAATTTTTCATGTCTGACTGCTATGGCTAGAAATTCCAAAATGATGTTGAACAGAAATGGAGAAAGTGGATAGCCTTTTGTTGTTCTTGATCTTAAGAGGAAAGCTTTTTGGTTTTTGCCCATTGGGTATGATGTTGGCAGCAGGTTTCTCCTATATGGTCTTTATTATGTTGAATGTTCTCCCTCAATTTCCATTTTGCTTAGCATTTTTATCATAAATGGTTGCTGTACTTTATAAAATGCTTTTCCAGCATCTATTGATATGATCATATGGTTCTTATCTTTCATGTTTTAATGTGGTGTATTATGTTTATTGATTTGTGAATGTTATACCATCCTTTTATCCATGGGATGATTCCCATTTGATCATGTTGTATGATCTTCTTAATATATTGCTGGATATGGTTTGCCAGTATTTTGTTGAGAATTTTAGCATCTATGTTCATCAGAGATACTGGCCTATAGTTTTCTTTCTTTATTGGGTCTTGACCTGGTTTTGGGATTAGAATAATATTAGCCTCTTAGAAAGAGTTGGGGAGTCTTCCCTCTTCTTGGATTTCTTGGAATAGTTGAGAAGAATAAGAGTTAGTTCTTCCCTGAATGTTTGATAACATTTGACTGTGTAGACATCTGGTCCAGGGCTCTAAGGTGCTGGGAGTTTTTAGGTTACTTCTTCAATTTCATTAGCTGTTATTGGTTTACTCAGGATTTCTTCTGTTTCTTCTGAATTCAGTTTTGGTAGATTATATACTTCCAGAAATTTTTCCATTTCACTCAGGTTGTCAAATTTGTTGTCATAAAGTTATATGTAGTAATTTCTTATAATCCTTTGCATTTCTGTGGTATCAGTTGTGATTTCTTTTCTGTCATTTCTGAGTTTGTTTATTTGGGTTCTCTCTCTTTTTTTTCTTGATGAGTCTGGTCAAAGGCTTGTCAATTTTGTTTATTTTTTCAAATTACTAGCTCCTGGAATATCAATTTTTTGAGTTGTAGTTTTAGTCTCTAAGTCATTTAATTCTACTCTGATCTTGATTATTTCCTTCCTTCTACTTGCTCTATGCTTTGTTTGTTGTTGCTCCTCTAGTTCTTGTAGTTTTATGCTTAGGTTGTTTGTATAAGGTTCTTTTAACTTTTTTTGGTAGGCCTGTATTGCTATGAATTTCCCTTTGAGGATCCCCTTTGCTGTGTCCCGTAGGTTTTGGGCTGTTGTGCATTCATTGTCATTTGCTACCAAAAACTTTTTTATTTCTTCTTTGATCTCATTGTTAACTCATTCATTACTTGATAGCATTGTTATTCAATCTCTGTGGATTAGAATGGTTTTGTTTTTTTCTCTTGAGTTTGGATTCTAGTTTCAAGCCATTGTGATCTGAGAAGATGCTTCATATGATTTTAATTTTCTTGTATTTCTGGAGGTTTGTGTTGTGTCCTACCATGTATTCTATCTTTGATCATGTTCCATGAGTATTTGAAAAAGTTCTGTATTTTAATTCTTTGTGGTGGATAGGTCTGTATATATCAGTAAACTCCATTTCATCTAGAGTGTTTTTCAATGCCACAATATCCTTGGTGTTTTCTTGCTTGGAAGATCTGCCCATTGTTGATAATGAGGTTATTAAAATCCTCTACTATTAGTATTTTGCTGCCCATATCCTTCTTGAAGTCCTCCAAAATTTTCCTTATATATTTGGGTGCTCTATGTTGGGTGCATATATGTTTACAAGGGTTATATCTCCTTGTTGGATTGTTCCCTTAAGTATTATGAAGTGTCCTTTTTTTTGTTTCTTTTTATGGCCTTCATCATAAAATCTATTTTTCTGATGTAAGTATTGCTATCCCAGCCTTTTTTTCATGTCCATTTGCTTAAAATATATGTCTCCATCCCTTCACTTTCAGTCTGTGTCAATATTTTGTTCTGAGGTACGTCTCTTGTAGACAGCATATATGTGGGTAATGTTTATATCTATTCAGCTACCCCATGTCTTTTGATTGGTGCATTTAATCTTTTTATGTTTAAGGTTATTATTGGCAGATACTTATTTGTTGTCAATTTTTCCTCTTTGTACCTGTGTTCCTCTCTTTCTCTTTTTGTTTCTTCATTTTTTTAAAGCATATCCTTTAGCATGCTTGTAATGCTGGCTTGAAGGAGATGTATTCTTTTATCCTTCTTTTGTCTGGGAAACTCCTTATTTCACCTTCCATTTTGAATGGGAGTTTTGCTAGTTAGAGTGTTCTTGGTTGCAGGCCTTTGTTTTTTATTACTTGGAATATTTTTTTGCCATTCCCTTCTGGCTTGTATGTTTTCCGTTGAGAAATCAGTTGATCAGTTGATAACTATGTATGTTATTTGCTGCTTCTTTCTTGATGCTTTTAGGATTCTGTCCTTGTGTTTGAAATTTGCCATTTTAATTATAGTGTGTCTTGGAGTGGGTCTTTTTAGGTTCATCTTCATTGGGACCATTTTTGCTTCCTGAACTTGAGTGATGTTTTCCCTCAACAAGTTAGGAAAGTTTTCTGTCATTACTTTTTCAAAGAGGTTTTCTACCCTTTGTTTCTCTTTTCCTCTGGTATCCCTATTATATGGATATTATTGTGTTTCATGTTGTCCTGCAGCTCTCTTAAAACCTCTTTGTTCTTTTTCAGTCTTTTTTAATTTTGTTGCACTGCCTTGGTATATTTTTCTACGTTGTTCTCCAGCTCGCTGATCCCATTCTCTGTTTCCTCTAGCCTCCTGTTGATTCCTTCTACTGTATTCTTCAGTTTGTTCTGGCTCTTTTTGATAGTTTCTATGTAATTTTTAATGCTGGTGTAGTTCTTTAGTTCTCAGTAAGTTTCTTGTAGCTTCCCTGGAGTTCTTCATAGTTTCCCTGGTGTTGTTTGTAGTTCTCATGGGGTTGCTTGTAGTTTTCTGAGCTCATTGAGCTCATCAAGCTTCTCTATCATCATTATTTTGAATTCCATATCTGATCATTTCCTTGTCTTTATTTCACTTAATGGTATTTCTTGGGATTCCTCCTTTCCTTTCAATGATGGACTATTTCTTTTTCTTCGCATTTTTATATGTCTCATCTTGTTTGATTTTGCTTTATTGATAGGGCTTTTTTTGCATTCCTGTCTTTGTGTTGTGACTATATCACACAGAGATGCACTTTGTTTACTTCCTGTACTTATCTCTGGTGATGTCAGATTATTCCATAGACTGGGCCTAGTTAGCCTATTGGAGCCAACCAGAGATCCACTATCTTTGTCTGTGCCCTTCAGCTTTTAATCCAATTAATTTGTGCTCAGCTCTGAGCTGTAGGTGATCAGCCACCAGGTTCAGACACCACTAGGAGGGACTGATTGATTCAGTTATAAATCAGTGAACCTGTGATCACCTTCCAGGCTCAGGCACTGCTGAGGGGCAGATTGGTTCCAGTGGTCAGGGCTCAGGTCTCCTCAGGCATAAGTTGCTTGGCACAGTGTACTATGCCTACAGTATGGGTGAGGACTCAGCACTTGGACACCTTTGGCTACTCCCTCACTTTTCTCCTCTAAGCCACCTCTCCAAACTCTCCCCCAGCGTCTCTAGTCCACCCTGCACACCCTCTGCTGGAGCCCAGGGTATGTGGGTGCTAATGTATTTTCATTTGCGGTCAGTTTAGTAATACTTTGTCTCTGGTGCTCTTAGGTTAGCAAACCCCAAGGCTTTCTGCCCTTCTCAGCTGGACGCTGTTCCACTCCCAGATGTGTTGCTGTAGGCTGAGAATCCTAGCTGGGGATCCTCAGGTGGTGCACCCCTCGCTCTGTCCCTTCGGCTGCTGCCATGGGTGGGAGCCCAGCCAGCCCTCTTGTCTTTGCAAGTACTACCTGAAACATTGTAATGAAGCGTCTTCTTTTGTCAATGGTTACAAGGCTTCTTTCCAGCTTTCCAGGTGTTCTGTTGGTTATTTCAGATGATTTTTTCCCAATTAAGTTATAATTCCATACGCATCCCAGGTGAGATTGATGCAGCTCCACTTATTCCTATGCCACCTTGGAATCCCAGAGTTACATTTTTATTACAACATGAAAAACTACTTGAAAATATATATACCCAATTGATTTTCAGGTCTTGACCCTCAAAAAGATTTGAACCATGTATCCTTCCAATCAAAGAGGATAAAATGTTACATGTACTAACCTTGGTTTCAATACCATTGTCTGAAAAAGAGTGGGACCCATTAGAAAAGCGTTAAGGAATGAGCTGTTTCAGAGCATAATACACCTATCCCAGTCTACTGGGCTGCTGAGAAGATGCCTGTTCCTGTCCCCACCTTCCTGTTTTCTGTAGCATTGGAACAGTAGAGCTTTGTAACCATGTATCAATGGTGTAAGCAGTAATGAAAAGCACACATTTCAAGTGTATTGGGCCCATGTTCAAATTTGTAAGTACATTTGACCTCTCAAAGCCATACTTTTCTCACCCTTAAATAGGAATAATTGCCTGGAAAGTATTCAACACAGAAAGAATCTATTGTGTAAAAGAAATGAAAAGGCATCAAGAGTAGCTAGAAGAAACATATTAACTTACTAAACTCAGGAGAGATGGAATAACATCAAGATTTGAGAAGAGAAAGACTAATTTTTTTAGAAGAGAATAGTTGCTTTATTAAAGGCCAAAACAAACAAACAAACCTGGGAAGAACCATGAAATACTTTTCATGTCATTAACTAAAATCATAAGGGTAGCAAAGATTATAGCAGGAATCTAACCAAGTAGATTTTAAGATCACTGTCAAAACTTCCCTGCAAAATTTTAACTGCAGATGCCCACAATATATCTGCGTTATGGTAAGAAAAGTATATAGAGAAAAAATATTTCAATAGATTAAGTAATTTTTAAAAGTGGGGGTAATAAATGTCCATCTAGCTCCATCCTTCTAGCACCATCTGAGGAAAACTTTTTTTTGAGTAAAGGTGTCTCTACTGAAACATGTGATTCTCATTGAACATGTAGTACATGTAAAGTACAGTTATTTACATATGTGGGCTCATTAATTCACACTATAACCTTAAAAGTAGGTATAATTATAATCCCCTTTCTCTAGAAGAAGGGTTTGAGACAGAGAGCTTGAGTAAATTGTTCAAGGTCACACGACCTGCTTGAAGATATGCAAAAGTGATACTGATGGTTATAGAACACACACACACACACACATTTTTTCTGCATTGTAATTTTTCTGTAATTTTCTAAGTCATTCTTCTTTTACTTAGCAAAAATAAAATTACTAATGATTATCTCTGTGTAGAATTGGAGCTATGTTTTATGGAAAAATATTTCATTGTTTATTGTATTTGGTGATACGTTTTAAAGGTGAAATTTTCAAATATAGACAGAAAATAGGTTTTTCAATACACTTAAGAAAAATAACATAAATTGGTAGAAAATTTTTATATTTTTAAAACCAGCAGTCAATATCATTTTACCATCTTTACAATTAATTTTTCCTCAGGTTAAAAATCTCTTTGAACATTTTGAACTCAACTTCAAATCATCGGGCTTTTTCTCCCTCCTTTTTCTTTCCTCTTTTTCTTCCTAATTTCACAGACTGGTTGATGATAGAAATCATGGTAAATACGTTGAATTTTTAATCAGAAAAGACAATAGACTATAAGACAGATTCTGGTTTTTTTTCCAATTAGCTGAGATTTTTAAGATTTTCAACTAGTTCAAATGCATAAAGGGGGAACTAGTTTACTGAGCTTTCTATTTATAGTTTTTATATATTAAGATGTTATAGTCCAGAGGGAAGATGGCGACAGAGCAGAGAGCAGTGCTGATGGTGTTCTCGAGTACCAAAGCAGCTAGAGGACAGGATAAGGAGCGTGAGACATCTTCAGGACCCTAGGGATTGGAACGGGCAGCATCTGGACACAGGGGAGCAGAGCCCAGAGGCAGAGGAGGCCAGCAGGACAGTAGGTGAGGCGTTCCCGACCGACCGGCCGGCTGGCCGAGGTCGGCTCTGGGCAGGGGTGCCTCTGCCCAGAGGGGCGAGTTTGACTGGGGCCAATTCCGAGCTCGCTGGTGACTGGAAGTCTCAACAGAGAAGTGCGGGCAGCGAGGGCCAACACCGTAGGAACCCGGAATTGAACTCTTGCAGGGGAGGGACTTTGAGAAACTCACCCCAGCAACAGGGAGAGGAGGCTCTGCGCAGGGTTAGAGGCTGAGGAGAAGAGTCCTGCGGGAAGCCGGAGCAGGGGAGCAGGAAGTGCACCAGCGGGGTGGCGAGAGGGCCGAAAACGGAGCTGCTGGGCCACCGGGGAAACAGCAGCTAGAAGCCCCTGCGAGGGGGGAGGCCCAGCCCTGCGCAACCACACAGGCCCCCAGGCTCCGCGGGGAAACTCCAAGCGGCGGGAAACTCCAAGCAGCGAGCTGGCGAGCTGGGAACTAGTGGCGGGGGTAACTGACCCGCCATTGCCGGAGACAAAGGCTGCACCGCCCACGCCTGGGAGGGGCTCATCACAGAGGCCGCTTAAAAGACTCCAAAGAGAGCTGATTGGCTAGGGGGAGTGGTGCTCGCCCCGGAAGGGTGGGACAGTGTAGGCGGACCCTGGACAGTGTTGACTGACAGGCACAGCCTCCTCCGGAGCTGTGGGGGTGGGGCCAGTCGTCACAGGGACCAGCGAAATTGCGGGCTGCCCTGCAGGAGTGTGAGGGGGCTCCCTGCGGGCTCCAGAACACTGGTAGCCCTAAAACCCAGCCAGGCTGCTGAAGGCCCAGCCTACCTGGGGGCGGACACTCAGAATCAGCCCTACTGTGACAATCAGAGGCCCTGCCACGTGCCAAGATCGGCTAGAATATAGATTATAGACTGTAAAGTACTGACCAAGAAAAAGAGGCAGTCTCAGGAAAGGGATTGCTGCCAATCTCAAGCACCTGAATTATACCGAGAGCAATATGAACTATTAAGCCCCAACATATCCTTTGCAAAAGTTACTTCTCACATATTCTTAATCCCCCCCTAAATACCCAAGACCCTCCCCTACTCTCGAATTAAACTCTATTCACTCTGTGGCTATAACGCATTCCCAGTCCTCAATCTAAGTATTCCTCCTTTCCCCAGCCTTTCTAAACCCTTTCTTTATTCTTTTCTTCCTTCCTTTTTTTTTTTTTTTAACTTTTCTTTTCCTTTTCTTCCTGGAAAAGCCCATAGGTTCTGGCTCCACCTGGACCAATTAGAAATCATAAAGGGGGAACACACAGCTAAAACGTTTCTTTATTAATATTGATTTCTCTTTGTCTTGTGACTTTCACCCCCCATCCTTTTTTTTCTTTTCTTTTCTTTCTTTCTTTTTTCTTTCTTTCTTTCTTTCTTTCTTTCTTTCTTTCTGTCTGTCTGTCTGTCTTTCTTTCTTTCTTTCTTTCTTTCTTTCTTTCTTTCTTTCTTTCTCTTTTCTTTTCTCCCTGATAAAACCCACTGGTCCTAGCTCCACTGGGACCAAACAGAGACCACAAAGGGTGAACAGAAACCTAAACCTTTTCTTTATTAATATTGATTCCTCCTTCTCTTGGGACTTTCTCCCTTTTTTCTTTTATTTTATTATTATTATTTTTTTCTTTTCCTCTGCTAAAAGACCTCAGGTCCAGGCTCCATCTGGACCAGTCAGGGATTATTAAGGGTGAACAGCCATCTAAACCCTTTCTTCTTATTATTATTATCATTTTTATTTCTTTTATCCTTTTGCAATTTTTTTTTGTTTTGTTTTCTTTTGTTTTTCTTGTTTGTTTGTTTGGTTGGTTGGTGTGGTTTGGTATTTTGTTTTTGTTTTTTTTTTGTGCGTATGTTTTTGTTTTTTGTTTTTGTTTTTGTTTCTGCTAAAAGCCCACAGGCCCAGAATACAACCAGACAGACCAAATAAAGGACACACCAAGAACAGCAAGTGGAGAAAATCTGGGAGACGGCAACATTGAACTCGACAAATTTCATATCACAGAAGGGTGCTCAACTAAGGTAAGGAAGCAAAGCAGGTTAACCCAAGGAAAGTACAAAAATAAATAAATAAAGAGCAAGCAAGAACAGACACCCAAAATGGGGAAGAAAAGAATCACAAGGAAGACACAAATAAATGGAAGCATATACCATGTTCATGGATGGGAAGAATTAACATCATTAAAATGTCCATACTACCCAAAGCACTCTACATATTCAATGCAATCCCAATTAAAATACCAATGACAGACTTCACAGAATTAGAAAAAATACTTCAAAAATTTATATGGAGCCAAAAATGCCCACGAATAGCCACCACAATCTTGAGAAAGAAGAACAAGGTAGGAGGAATCACAATCCCGGACTTCAAACAATACTACAAGGCTACTGTCATTAAAACAGCATGGTACTGGCATAAGAATAGACATATAGATCAATGGAACAGAATAGAGAGCCCAGAAATTAACCCAGGACTCTATGGTCAACTCATATTTGACAA
>PVIW01007656.1:0-69925 GCA_004026585.1 Noctilio leporinus
ATTGCTGGATCAAAAGGCAGTTCCATTTTTAGTTTTTTAAGGAAACCCCATACTGTTTTCCACAGTGGCTGCACCAGCCTGCATTCCCACCAACAGTGTATGAGGGTTCCCTTTGCCCCGCATCCTCGCCAACACTTGTTGTTTGTTGATTTGCTGATGATTGCTATTCTGACAGGTGTGAGGTGGTATCTTAATGCAGCAGCAAATTAAAACTGCATTAAGTTTTCATCTCTTAAAATTCAAGAGAACCCTAAAATGTTTTTTGTGTCTAAAGTGATGAGGTCCACATTAAACATCTCTTTTTCTCTATAAAATGAAGATGTTTTAATTATACTATTTCAAAGGTTCCAAACATAGTATATAATTCACCTAGAGCAATTCAAGTAGAAATATACTCTGTGCCTAATAAAAAACTTAACTTAAAACTTAAAGATATACTCAAAACTGGAAATAGTCTTTTTGTTTTAATGCCTTATGTTTGTGATACTGATGCTTTCAGAATCTTGACTGTTTATAACCTTTTCAGCCTTTCATCTATTATCCAGTTTTTATTCTTTGTTACCACTCAGCTGTTACAGTTACCCATATCCATATCCCACTGTTTTCCACTTCATACAGAGCATGCAAAACATGCTTCTAACTCATTTGCTTCCTAGATTCCTTAAATAAAATTCATTCTTGTCTCTCCTTATAGAACCCTTTCCTGAATCCTTTCCTCACTTCAGTGTAGTGTAGCACTTTCACCTCACACATAATCTACACTTCCTTTGTTGTGTGGGTTTTGGCTGATTGTAGTAATTTATGTACAAGTTTCTCTACCCTAGAGCTTTTTAAAGATAGGAGCTCAATAAATGTTTTGAATGAGTAAGAGAGTGGAATAGTTTTAACTGCCTGTCAGTGATGTCTTCCCTTTGCATTCTTACATTGTCCTACACCTTAAGTCGTATCTTTGCTTTCTCAAAGACTGTATGTAGTATATAAAATAATTCTGATTCTAGGATTTAATAGACTAATATTAAGTATATTTTGTTGATTATGCTATTACAGTTGTCCTAGTTCTTTTTCCTTTGCCCACCTCTGCCCAGTGCCTTCCTCCACTTCAGCAGTTGCTCTTCCTATCCCCGCTCCCTTAGTTCATGTCTATGGGTCATACATATAAGTTCTTTGGCTTTTCCATTTACTTTACTATTCTTAACATCCTGTCTATTTTGTACCAACCAGTTACGCTTTTTGATCCATGCATCTTTACCCCCATCCTCCCCCTTCCCTCTCCCCACTGATAACCCTCCCTCTGTATGATCTCCGTATCTGTGGTTCTGCTCCTGTTATAGTTGTTTGCTTGGGTTTTTATGTTTATATTAATGTTCATAGTTTTGATAGTCGTCTTTTTCTTAAATGTGTCACTTTAACATTCATATAATAAAGGCTTGGTGATACTGAGCTCTTAGCTTTACCTTGTCTGGGAAGCACTTTATCTGCCCTTCCATTCTAAATGATAGCTTTGCGGATAGAAACCCTTGTTGTAGGCCGTTGCTTTTCGTCACTTTGAATACTTCTTGCCAGTCCCTTCTTGCCTGCAAAGTTTCTTTTGAGAAATCAGCTAATAGCCTTACATGAACTCCTTTGAAGGTAACTCTTCTCTGGCTGCTTTTAAGATTCTCTCTTTATCTTTAAATTTTTTTTTTTTTTTTTTTAAGATTTTATTATTTCTAGAAAGAGGGGAAGAGAGACAGGCAGAGAGGGAGAGAGACATCAGTGTATGGTTGCTTTTCACCTGCCTCCAGCCACAGACCTGACTGGAGACCTGGCTTGCAACCTGGTTGTGTTGCCCTGGCTGGGAATCGAACCTGCAACCTTTGGGTTCATAGGCTGGCACCTTATCCACTGTGCTACCAGCCAGGGCTCTCTTTATCTTTAAACTTTGGTATTTTAATTACCATATATCTTCCGTGTGGTCCTCTTTGGGTCTAGCTTGTTAGGACTGTGTGCTTCCTGGACTTGTAAGTCTATTTTCTTTGCCAGATTTGTGAAGGTTTCCTTTACTATTTTTTCAACTAACTAGTCAACTTCTTGCTGTTGCTCTTCTTCTTCTCTGGCACCCCTATGATTCAGATGTTGATGTGTTTAAAGTTGTCTCAGAGGTTCCTAAGCCTGTCTTTTTTTTTTTTTTTTTTTTTTCTTTTTCTTCATTCTGTACTGAGTGACTTTTATTTCCTTACCTGTGTTCCAAATTGTTTATTTGAACCCTGCCTTCCTTCTCTTCACCATTAATATTGTATGGATTTTTCTTTGTTTTACTTAGTATAGCCTGCACACCTTCCTTGTGTGTTTGCCATACTCATGTCTGTGAACATCGTTATCACCAGTGTTTTCAACTGTGTGTCTGTTAGGTTGGCTGTTTCCTCCTCCTCTAGTTCTCCCTCTGGAGCCTTCATCCGCTCCATCTTTTGGGCCATACTTCTCTGTCTCTTCAACTTCACAGCTTCCTATGTTTGCTTCTGTGTATTAGGTAGAGCTGTCGTACCCATTAGGTTGTAAAAGGCAGAGCCTTAGGTGTTTGGCAGCTCAGGGCAACCAGTGTCACCTCTTTGTGCTACTGTATGGGGGGAGGTGACAGAGAAGGAACAATGTCACCTGCTGGGCACTCACCCATTTTCCAGTCACTTCACCAGTTTCCCACATGTGCTTGATACTTCACTAGCTGGTGATGGTTCCCAGAGTGGGTGGTTTTGCATATGTTCTGGAACTTCGGGGGCCCTATAAACGGACTTTCTTGAGAGATGGGAAGTTTCTTCCTCCATCCCAACCCCCACTGGTTTTCATAACCAGAAACAATGAGGCTTTATTTCCCCAGCATTAGAATTGGAAGTATGGTCTGGCCAGGGACTGGAATTGCTCCCCAGGTGTCCCTTCCAGCTTTTTACCTGCCCAGCAGTAGCCACTGCTTGCCACAGCCTCTGCCATGTCACATCCTCTCCACCCCAGTACACCAATCATCTCTGCCCTTCCTACCCATCTGATAAGTGTTACTTCTTCTTTTTTTTTTTTTTAAGATTTTATTTACCCTTTTCAGAGAGAGGGGTGGGGAGAGAGGCAGAGAAGGAGAGAGACATCAATGTATGGTTGCCTTTCACCTGCCTCCAGCTACAGAGCTGGCTAGACCTGGCTTGCAGCCTGGTTATGTGCCCTAACTGGGAATCAAACCAGCGACCTTTAGGTTCACAGGCCAGTGCCCTATCCCGCCAGGGCTCCAGCTTTTCTTTTATGCTTCAGAAAATTGTCTATTTTCTTTTGGTTTGCATTGTATATTATGAGAATTCAGCTGTCATTTTTATTGTTATAAGACACCTGTACATAATATATCTCTTTTTGTTTGGGAAAGATTTTCCATTTGTCTGTGGCTTTTATTGGTCAATTATAATTTAATATGGTATTTTAAAATGTATACTGCTTGGTAATCATTGAGCCTTTTATTGAATTTACAAAAGATAGTTTTTATACATCTCTTCCCTCGAACCTCTTTTTACAGACTTTAGTCACATGTACATATGTTTTTCTAGCTTTTTTTTACATCCATGCTTCAGTTTTGATAATTTTTCTTACTTCTTTTATTATAATCACAAATAATTGCTCTTTAATCAAAGATTAATTCATCTTTACAAACTTATATTTTACTGTACATTAAGATGTCAACATTTAATTCTGACATCTCCAAGTAAAAAGAATTTAATTCTGTTTTTTTTTTTTTTTTTTATTAGCATTTACCCCCTTTATACCCTCTTCCATCTCCACCACCCACGCTCTCCCCTTCCCCACAATCACCACACTTTTGTATATGTCAGTGAGTCCATTTTCTTTTTCACTTGGTCCCTCAAACCTCCTATCCCCATCCCATCCCCTTACCAGAGCTGTCAGCCTGCTTTGTTTTGCTTGTTATACTTCAGTCTGTTTGTTACATAATCCATATGAGTGAAATCATAAGGTATTTCTCTCTCTCTCTGACTGGCGCATTTCATTTAGCATAATGTCTATCCATGCTGTCACAAACAGTAAAATTTTCTTCTTTTTAATGGCCTGGTAGTATTCCATTGTGTAAATGTAACAAAGCTTTTGTATCTACTCATCTACTGATGGACACTTAGGTTGCTTCCAAATCTTGGCTATTGTAAATAACAATGCAATGAACATAGAGATGCTTATATTCTTTTGAATTAGTGTTTTGCGTTTCTTAGATAAATTCCCAAAAGTGGAATCGCCAGGTCATAAGGTAGTGCTGTGTTTAATTTTTTTGAGGTAACTCCATGTTCTTTTCCACAGTGGCTGAATACATCTGCATTCCCACCAGCACTGCTCAAAGGTTCCCTTTTCTCATATCCTTCCCACAACTTGCTTGTTGATTTATTTGATAATAACCATTCTGACCAGTGTGAGGGGATAGGTAGCTCATTGTGGTTTTACCTTGCATTTCTTTGATGGTTAGTAACGTGAGCATCTTTTCATGTCTGTTAGCCATCTGTTTATCATCTTTGGAGAAGTGTCTATTCAGGCCCTTTGCCCATTTTTAAAATTGGATTATTTGTATTTTTGGTGTTAAGATTTGAGGGGTTTTTTACAAATTTTGAATATTAACCCCTTAACAGATACATCACTAATGAATATATTCTTCCATTCAGTGGGTTTTCTTTTTATTTTGTTGGTGGTTCCTTTTGCTGTGTAAAAACTTTAGTTTGATGTAATACAATTGATTTTTTCCCTTGCCTATCAGAAAAAAATACTGCCACAAGCAGCATCACAAATTTTACTGCTTTTGTTTTCTTCTACAGATTATGATTTTGAGTCTAACATATAAGCCTTTAAATCATTTTGAATTTTCTTGTGTGTGGTGTAAGAAGGTAGTCTACTTTCATTTTTCTGCACATGTCTATCCAGTTCTAACTACCTTTAGGCCACTGTGTGTGCTTGCTTCCTCTGTCAAATATTGATTGAATATAAAGTCATGGGGTTTTTTCTAGGTTTTCTGTTTTGTTCCACTGTTCTACATGGCTGTTTTTATACCAGTGCCATGCAGTTTTGATTACTATGGTCTAGGAATATAATTTCATAGTAAATAGCACAATTCCTTGAACCTTGTTCTTCTTTCTCAAGATTGTTGTTGCTATTGAGGGTCTTTCGTGATGCCATCTAAATTTTTGAAATATTTGTTTTAGTTCTGTGAAATACAGCATTGTTATCTTGATAGGATGTGTTGAATTCATAGATTGCTTCAGGTATCATGGCCATTTTAATGAAGTTAATTCTTCTCATCTGTGAAACACAGTGTGTGCTTCCATTTATTTGCATCTTCATCAGTTTCCTTTCTTCAGTGTCTTACAATTTCCAAGTACAGGGTTTTTGTTGTTTTTTTTGTTTTGTTTTAAGATTTTATTTATTATTTTCAGAGCAAGGGGAAGGGAGAGAGGCAGAGAGGGAGAAAAACATGAGTGTATGGTTGCCTTTCACCTGCTTCCAGCTATGCACCTGGCTGGAAACCTGGCTTGCAACCTGGTTATATGCCCTGGCTGGGGAATCAAACCAGCAACTTTTGGGTTTGCAGGTTGGTGCCTTATCCACTGTGCCACCAGCCAGGGAACCAAGTACAGTTTTTTTATATCCTTGGTTAAATTTATTTCTAGGTATACTTTTTAAAGCAATTGTTAACGAGATTCTTTTCTTATTTAGCTTTCTGATAGTTTATTATCAGCATATAAAAATGTGACTGATTTCTGGATATTAAATTTGATGATTTTCTGTGTGGGACAATCTACCCATTGAAGTCAACAGGGTGTGCTAAAATCTCCTATGACTGTGTTTTTGTCAGTCTCTCCCTTTATGTCTATCAATGTTTGGTTTACATGTTTAGGCGTTCCTGTATTGGGTGCATAAGTATTTACAAGGGTTATATTCTCTTGTTGGATTGTTCCTTTTATCATAATGTAGTGTCCTTCCTTGTCTCATACTATATCCTTGGTTTTAAAGTCTATTTTGGTAGATACACATATTGCTACCCTACGTTTTCTTTCATTTTCATTTGCATGAAACATCTTTTGCCATCCTTTTAGTCTGTGTGCATCTTTCATTCTGAGGTGGATCTCTTGGAAACAGTATATGTATGGATCTTATTTTTTATTCATTTAGCTACCCTGTCTGTGTCTTTTGATTGGAGCATTTAAGCCGTTTACATTTAAAGTGATTATTGATAGATACGTACCAATTGCCATTTTATTTAACTACTTCCCTCTGTTGTTCTCCTTCCTCCTCCTCCTTACTCTCCTCCTTCCTCATCCTCCTTCCTTCTTTCATCTCCTATTTCTCTCTTCCTTCCTTCCTCCTTCTCCTCCTCCGTCTTACGTTGCAATACTTTTTGGTGGTAACAAACTCCTTTAGCTTTTTCCTGTTTGGGAAGCTCTTTATTTCTGCTTCAATTTTAAATGACAGCCTTGCTGGGTAAAGGAGCCTTGGTTGTAGGTCTTTGTTTTTCATCACCTTGTGTGTTTCATGCCAGTTCCTTTTGTCCTGAAATGTTTCTGTTTGAGAAATCAGATGACAGTCTTATGATAGCTCTTGGTAGGTAAAGAACTACTTTCCTCATGTGGCTTTCAAGATTATCTCCTTGTTTTTAAGCTTTGCCATCTTAGTTATGATATGTGTTAGTTTAGGCCTCTTTGGGTCAATCTTGTCTGGGACATCCTTCACTTGTGTGTCTTTTCTTTCACCAGGTTAGGGAAGTTTCAATCATCCCTGTGATGTAGATGTTGTTACACTTCGTTTTATCCCAAAGGTCCCTGAAAGTCTTCTCATTTTTAGGGACAAAGGGGAGTAAAAAGGAGATTGATGTAAAACAACAATAAAATTAAATTCTAAGAAACCTCTTCTTATTTTTTAAAAATTTTTCTTTTTGCTGCTTGACTATATAGGGTGCGCACAACAAATTGGCAATAACTTTGCATCCCCTTATTTCACATGCCTCTTATTAATTTTGAAAAACTGTGTTTCTTAGGTTATGATTTAACATCATTGTTTCAGATATAAAATATGAAATTCTGAGAGCAACTGTTATGTCAAAGGAATACAATGTTAAAGCAACCATAACTTCTGGACTGCATGCAGGGCCAATTGCTAAGGAAATTGTGGACTTCAGTAACATCCCTTTATGTACAGTTTACAACATGAAGAAAGTGTATGATGCTGATCCTGATGTCGCCACACCAAGAAGGAAAATGCATAAGAAACATAAGGAATACACAGGTCCAGATATTGTACACAAAATTCAGGAGGTCATCAATGAAGATCCAGGAAAGTCAGTGCACTCCATAGCAAGAAAACTGCAGATGTCAGATGCAATGGTTGGCAAGATTATTGCTGAAGATATCAAATACAGAGCATATGTTCTTAGAAGAGGCCAGATTATGACACAGCAGACAAAGGAAAGGCACTTTGAAAAAGCAAGGAAACTCCCCAACAAAATGGGAAACTCCCTTTAATTTTCTTCTCCAAAGAAAAGAATTGTCAGCAGTCCCAAATAGTTAACAGAGGAAACAACAGGTGGCTCTATGAGAATCTTAATGAAGTCCCAGTTGTCATAAAAATGAAATTTCCTGCTACAGTGATGGTGTTAGGTGTTGTCAGCAATGAAGGAGATAATCATGACGTCACATTTTTTTCCTCAAGGCTTGAAGGTGACTGCTGATGTTTCTCTTGATGTTTTGAGCGAAGTAGTTGTACCATGGATGAAGCAAGTCACAAATGGACATCATTTTATCTTCCAACAAGATGGTGCACCAGCACATAACAACAAAACAGTGCAAGAATGTCTCAGCGTCAATGTTCCTGAATTCTGGTCAAAGGAAATCTGGCCACCTAGTTCACCAGATGCAAATCCTTTGGACTATTATGTGTGGAGCATTCGTGAGAAAGAAGTTAATAAACAACCTCTTTCTAATAAAGAGGCTGTTAAAGCTAAGATTGAAAACATTGTAATGTCCATGGATAAAGAGAAGTTAATTAAAGCATGCTCAAGATTTCAAAGTCAAATCGAGTCTACTATTGCAGCAAACGGAGACTTTTTTGAACAATTTTAAAAATAATGACTATGTTTATGTATTTACATATAAGAATAAGTTAATTTCAAAATATAACACTTTTGTGGTATGTTGTTTATTTTACTAAAATTTTGCCACTTTATTGAGCGCACCCTGTATTATTTTCTATCTTGTCTTCCAGATTGCTGATTTGGTGTATTATTTATTTCAGGGTTTTTTTGTTTTTGCTTTTTTTTTTTTTTTTAAACATTTATTTTATTCTGTTATTTTTAGAGAGAGGGGATGGGAGAGAGACAGAGAGGAAGAGAGACATCAATGTGTGGTTGCCTTTCACTTGCCTCCAGCTAAGGACCTGGCTGGAGACCTGGCTTGCAACCTAGTTATGTGTCCTGGCTGGGAATTGAACCAATGACCTTTGGGTTCGCAGGCTGGCACCTTATCCACTGTGCCACCAGCCAGGGCTTATTTCAAGTTTTTAATTCTTCATGACAGGTTCTTTTTTGTGGTATCTATGTGTTTTGTTTTCTTTTTTTTTTTTTTTTTTCATGTTGTTGAACATCCTTATAGTCATTATTGTAAACTTTGTCTCATAAATAACATGTCTCCATTTCATTTAGCTCTTCTTCTGCAGAATTTTTTTGATTCTTTCATTGGGACCTGTTTCTTTGTCTTTCCATTTTGGCTGCCTCTTTGTATTTGTTTCTATATATTGGATAGATCTGCAAAGACTCTGATGCAACCCTGTGTCAGATGCTGCTTTTGACTGGTGCTGGAAACCTGTTTGTAGCTACCAGCAATCCACAGTGGTGGCTCCCTCTGCTTGCCCTGATTGTGTGTAGAAAACCAATTTGCGTACCATGGGCAGGTCTTACAGCACCAGGTCTGGTGAGAATCAAGTCAAGTCTCAAAGCTCCTAGAGATCTGTTTCCACCTGTAGGCTTTCTGTTAGCCTTAATCAGCTCTACTCCTCAGTAGCCAATCTTAAACTCCACACGTGAGGCAAGAGGGATTTCTGTAGGTGGAGCTATTATCTCCCCACCCCCAGGCTGATGCAACATGATGGGGAGTGGTCTGCACAAGAAAAATGGTTTCTGCACAGGTGGGTCAAGAGGGATTTCTGTGCCAGGGGCTATTGTCTCCCTCCAGGCTGATACAACTTGGTGGGAAATGCTCTGCACAAGAAAGATGGCTTCTGCAGTATGGAGAATGACTCAGCAAGGGGATCTTGGGTGTTGACCCTGTAGCTCTCCCCAGAACCACCATCCCCAGACTCTCCTCACGCATCTCTTGTCCACTTTGCCCTCCCTCTGTGGGAGTCCTGGATAAGTGGCCACAGAGTAAATTTTGAGTGTTGGCCATGTCTCTCTAGCCATGTCTCTCTGGCAGACAGAAACCTTGCTGCTTTTCACAGCCCGGTATTATTTGAGTTTCTTTCTCAGTTCTAGTATTCTAGGTGCTTTTTTCTTTTTTTTTTTTTTTTAAGTTCCTTAATTGTCTTCTCCAATGCCTATCTCCTGTTAGACTTTCAGTGAGGTTTGCATTTCATGTATAGCATTTTTCAACTACATTATTACCATTTTGTCCCCTTTTATTTCTCATTATCACTTTTAAAGGTCTTAGTTTCTTTTACCTCAGTTATTTTGGAATCTATATCTGTTGACTAATTTTTTTCCCTCTTGTTTCTAAATCATATTTTGTGGGGGACCCCTAACCTTCAGAGATCCCCCAGTGCTGTGAATGAAATGAACCTTCCCAGGCAGCTTGTGCTAGGAAAGAGAAGGCTGGCCAGTGTCTAATTGACAAAGGCCTCGATGGCCCACCCCCAAAGGTTTTTATTGATTACACAAGGTTGGGGATGCAGGTACACACCACAAATCATTACCACAGAACAGTATTCAAAAGAAAGGGAGTTGTTAAGTTTAGATAACTAAAGAAGGAATGCACCCATCCACTTCAGGCTATGGTCTGTTAGACAAGGTGACACCAAGAACTCCAGGAGGTCCGTAGGAGATTACATGTGAGTTAAGGTTTAACATCTGCCAGCTCAATACACAAGTCAAGGAAGTTTAGGTCACAGGACAGACTTCAAAGGACATAAGAAATATTCCCAAAGTGAAATTTACACTGGGGCTGCCCTGGTTACAGAATCAAGGCTTGTATGCACCCAGCTTTCTCTGCTTTCTGCTCAGGCCTTACAGGTGTGGCCTGGCCTGCGTGGGGGCTCCATGTCCCAACACCTTCCCCGGGGAACCCCAACAATATTTTTTTTTAAACAGTATTTTGTATGCCAGTTTTCTAAATGTTTACAGCTGGAGGGCAGTTATAGTATTGGTTACTTCATAATACCTGGAAGTTTTGTTTTGTTTTGTTTTTTTAATTAGTGCAAATCTTACATGGCGTTCTTCCCCTTCCCCCAAAGATTTTTATTTATTATTTTTAGAGAGAGAGGAAGGGGGAGAGATAGACATCAATGATGTATGGTTTCCTTTCCCCTGCCTCCAGCTATGGACCTAGCTGGAAACCTGGCTTGCAATCTGCTCATATGCCCTGGCTAGGAATCAAACCAGAGAACTTTGGGTTTGCAGGCTGGTTCCTTACCCACTGTGCCACCAACCAGGGCTTTTACATGGCATTCTTAATTTATTGAACTGCTGGTGCAAAGTTGTACAGAACTGCACTACTTTATTTAAGGCTTTTATTTACATTTGACCACCTGAAAGCAGTTAGAGCCCCTTGCTAGATACATACAGTATTTATACCCAAACAATATTTTCTGCAAGTTAGGCCTTGCTATTAAACATTTTTAGAATGACATTTGTTGTAATATGCATATTCATAGTTCTTGCCTACCATTTACATTCCAACCAAAATTCTACACATGTGAAATGATAACTAACAGATAAAAAGACAACTTGTGTGTTTGGTATTGCAAATATGCTGATGGATGATTAAGCATGTATTTTCCTTTTTTTAATTATAACCTCATGATCTTACATATATGTAACATATCCTATACAACTCAAAAGGATTCAAGTTTCATTATCTGTTTAACTTTATCTATTTTTTTTTTGTTTTATTGTTGTATTACATCCATCCCCTTTTTGCTCCTCTCTGCCCCCCTCCCCACCCACCCGTTCCCCCCCAAAGTCAATCCCACCTGTTACCCATGTCCATGGTTCCTTTACTCTAGGTTCTTCTCTAAACTGCTCCCCTTCCTTGCCTCTGCCTCCCAATAAAGTGGTTTTAAGTATTTTAAAAATATTTCTGTTTCTGCCTTTAATATTTAGTAGGCCATATAAGGGAGTCTGTTTCACATGCATTTGAACCACATATTTACCACTTTGAGAAAATCAACTTTTTCAGTCAACCCTGGGTTTCTTTTAAATGTAAAATGGAGTAATGCATTGTCTATAAAATTTTAATGAGAAAAGAAAATTGGTATACATAGCATGGAGCTCAATAAATATTTCTTCTCATTGCCTTCTCCTCTACCTCACTAATGTATCTTTTTAAAGGAGAACTTAACATATACTATCTTCACTTAACTCATTTCAGATGATTATGGTCTGCTTGTTTTTCTCATGACTGATCTCACCAAAGTCAGAAAGAAAATCTCCATGGCCAGCTGCAGTGAACACCTTTAGGGCTTCATTTTACCTGGGCTCATTGTATCATGCAATACCCACCTTTCTGTCCTTTAAGTGCTCCCTTTCCTTGTACTCCATGATAATCATTGTCTGTGGAACCTCTTCCAATTTCTTGGACGTCTGTCTCAGCCTTCTTTTTCAGTTTTCTTTTTCCCATATATTTGTTTCCCATAGGTCCCCATCTTTAGCCCTCTTCTCTCTCAGTGTGCTTTGCCCCATTATACACTGACACAGCTACCTAACACTTGTATGCTAGGAACTTCCAAAGCTGTTTTTTCTAGTCTTGAGCTCTAATCAAGATGATACACCTAAAATCCACCACTTGGTGGAGAACTTCTCCAGGTTTAAGTGTCTTTAAATAATATTCTCTCTTCCAGCTCTATTTCTCCATGCTTAATAGCATCAACATTTTTCACATTTGCCAAAATTAGAAACTGAAATTGTCTTTCAACCAAGTCCAATAAACAGGTTCATTGATACTCTCCTAAAATTGGTTGGTCACTAATGAGATTTAACTTACAGTCAAGCTTCTCGTCTCAAATGTGTCCTGTCTTGGACAAGTTCATGACCAAGTTCACAGAAAAAAAAGTCTGGATTACCAAAAAAAAAATTCAGTTCTTGGCCCAACAATCCTTACATGCTGATACTATATTTCTAATGGGAAAACATGATTTAGTTTTCAAACGAATTTCTTCTCAAAGCCTTCCAGATAAATTGTTTAATAACCGAGGTTCCACTGTGTATTCTAGCTCTTCCTCTGATTAGTTCTGATCTCTGAAAAGTTGCTCCTTTGGGCATGTTTTTCTAATCTTTGAAAAGGTTTGGAGTAAGCCAGAGGCTGGCAGCTATGGCCCAGGGGACAAGTAGAGAGTCAGCTCACTAGTTGTGTGAATAAATGTTTGTTTATGGCAGGTTTGTGCTAAGTGGCAGAATTGAGTAGTTAAAAAGGCTCTGTAGCCCACAAAGCCTAAAAGTAATTACTTTCTGGCACTTAACAAAAAAAGTTGGGTGAGCACTGGACCCGAGGATCTCCCTGTATTTTCAATGTCTATTAGCCAGCCTGGGCAAAACCTGGGTTAATTAAATATTAGAAGAAAAAGAATTTCAGTAATTGAATATTTAGCAGAAGAAATAAAACATAGAAGAAACTATAACTTTAGAGTCTCAGTTTCCCCATCTTACAGCCATAGTAAATCAAGAACAGAATAAAAATCTCTAAGGCACTTTATGATGACAGGTTAATTTATTTGGTTAAATTGTTTTTAAATAATTGATAGTGAATAGATCAATGATTTCATTTATTAGTAATTAAGCTTCTAAGTTACAAATACTCATGTTTTGAAAGTGAAAAACAGTTAAACTCTGACGAGTTAGAAATATAGTCAAACTTTTTAAAATTCTGTTTTATTGATTATACTATTAGATTGTCCAAGTTATTCTTTCTGCCTTTGCCTCACACGTCCAGCACCCCCACTTGCTCATGCAATTCCTACACTATTTGCCCATGTCCATGGGTCATGCACATATAGTCTTTGCCTATTCCCATTTCCTATACTGTACTTCCCTATGGCTGTTCTGTAAGTACCTGTTTGCACTTCTTAATTTTCCTACTCCTCCCATTCCCCCATAACCTTCTCTAATCTGGTAACAATCAAAACCCTCTCCATATCCGTGATTCTATTCCTGTTCTTATTTGCTTAGTTTGTTTTTTAGATTTATTGTTGATATGTGTTTTTTCCATTTTGTTGTTCATACTTTTGATCATCTTTTTCTTAAATAAATCTTTAACATTTCATATAATAATGGTTTGCTGATGATGGACTCCTTTAGATTTTTCTTATCTTGGAAGCTCTATAGCTGCCCTTCCATTCTAAATGATAACTTTGCTGGGTGAAGCAATCTTGACTATAGGTCCCTGCTTTTCATGACTTTGACTATTTCTTGCCAATCCCTTCTTACCCGCAGTATTTCTTTTGAGAAATGAGCTGACAGTCTTAACGGGAACTCTCCTGTTAGGTAACTGAAGTGCTTTACTCTGCTTTGAAGATTCTCTCTTTCTCTTTAACATTTAGTATTTTAATTATGAAGTGTCCTGGTGTGGGCATTTCTACATCCATCTTGTTTGGAACTCATTTGCTTCCTGGCCTTGCATGTCTATTTCCTTCACCAAATTAGAAAAATTTTCTTCCATTTTTTTTTCAAATAGGTTACTAATTTCTTGCTCTGTCTTTTCTCCTACTTCACACTATGATGTGAATATTGGTATACTTGGAAGTTGTCCCAAAGACTTCTTATACAATCCCTATTTTGGGGGGATCCTGTTTTCTTCTTGCTGTTCTGATCGGTTGTTTTTGCTTCCTTATGTTCTAAATTATTGATTTGATTCTAAGCTTCATCCACTCTACTGTTGAGTCTCTGTAAAGTGTTCTTTATTTCAATTAGGGTATCCTTCATTTCTGCCAGAGCCTTTTTTATGCTGTTGAGATCCTCACTTATGTTCCTTGAGCAATGGTATTACCAGTGTTTAGAATTCTGCATATGATAGATTACTTATCTCTTTTTATTTAGTTCTTTTCCTGAAGTTTTGATCTGTTCTTTCAATTGGGCCATGTTTCTGTTTCTTTTGTCTCCTCATTTTGACAGCCTGTCTGTGTTGTTTTTTATGTATTAGGTAGAACTGCTATGACTCTGTCTTGGCAGCATGGCCTAATTAGTAGGTGTCTTGTAGGGTCCAGTGGCACAGCCACCCCTGTCACCCAAGCTGGGTACTCAAAGGTGCACCCTTTGTGTGAGGTGGGGAGACCGCACCTCCTCTTGTAGTGGAGCCTTGGTTGCTATTGGCAGGTCAACAGGAGGGATTTACCCAGACCAATCAGCTTCAATGACTGGTTGTGATCATTGACCACTAACTTCCACCCTTCATGGAGGATCAGCTGAACAAGCGGTGCTTTGACATGGTCTGTAATTGTCCACTGGTTGTGCAGGTTTTGGTGTTTCCCTGGTGGTTCAGGCCAAGGTCAGCTATCACCTGTGTTTTGCCTGGGGCCATCCAGCATTAGCTACAAAATAATCTGAGGTGGCTGCTACTTGTGCGGGGCTTGGAGGTTCCCAAGGCTGGCTGTTGCTCTTGCCTGGCCAGGAGCCAATTAGCAAAAAGTATGGGTGGACTTGGAGCTCACTGAGGCCAGCTGTTGCTTATATGAGAAGATTTGGGAGGTATGTATCATGAAAATATTAACCATTATTATGAAAAAGCCACTATTATCAGTTTGGATGGGCCATAAGTTGGGCGGGATGGATCCTTAGGGAATCACTAGGACCCGGCAAACTATGTGAGCCAGGTTGATGGATTTTCAAATATTTTACCTCCCTGCTTACTCTGTGGTTCTGTAAGAGGAAGGCTCAGAAAAGGAACAATCACCTCTGCTCACCTTTCTGTCTGGGAGAAAGCTATCCTCCAGCTCTTATCCCAATGCCAGACACTTCACTTTCTCCATGTATGCCATTGATGCATTTCAAGCTGATATCCTGCTGCTGGAGCTCAGCAGGTATGAGTCTGACTAAGTTCATTTGTGGGGCCTTTAAGAGGAACTGATTGGGAATTCAGTATTTCTTCCACCAATTCAATCTCCACTGATTTTTTACAGCCAGAAGTGATAGGGGCTTCCCAGCAGTGGAACCCTGGACCAGAACCCCTCACTTCTGAGATATGCTGCCCAAATTTTTATCTACCACATGTAGATATGGGACCAGCACTTGCGGTATTTCCACATCTCATACCACTCTGGATGGATGTGGTTTCTTTAGTGTCTGCTTGTCAGAATCATAACACTATTCACATCAAAGTAGGTTATTATATTAAAAAGATTTTCCATGCATATGCACTGATGTATATTGAAGGAGGATTCTAAGTATGTTTTTTTAAAAGGCTTAAATAAAGTCATAGAGTATCCATTTATTATAAAAACTCTCAGCAAAGTAGGAATAGAGTGAACGTACCTCAACATAATAAAGACCATATATGACAAACCCAGAGCTAACATCATACTTAGAGATCAAAAACTAAAAGCATTTTCCATAAAGTCAGGAACAAGACAGAGATGTCCACTTTTACTCAACATAGTACTGGGAATCCTAGCCAAAGCATCAGAAAAGAAGTCGAAATAAGACATTTAGATTGGAAAGAAAGAGATAAAACTGTCATTGCTGGCAGATGACACAAGACTGTTTATAAAGAACCCTACAGATTCCATCATAAAACGACTAGATTTGATAGATGCATTCAATAAAATAGCAGTATACAAAATAAATATCCAGAAGTCAATTGCATTTTTATACACCAATGATGAACCTTCAGAAAGGGAAACTAAGAAAATAATCCCATTTACAATTGCATTAAAAATACTTAGAAATAAATTTAGCGAAGGATATAAAGACCTGTATTGGGAAAATTATAATACACCAAGAAAGAAATTGAGGAAGATACAAGTAAATGGAAGTACATATCATCTTCATGGATAGGAGGAATTCACATCTTTAAAATGTCCATACTACTCAGTCTATCTAGATTCAACACAATTCCTTTTGAGTTACTAATGGTGTGTATTTCACAGAACTAGAACATGACATTGAATAGCCAGCCATAGCAATCTTGATAAACCAGAAAAAAGTTTCCCTGATATCAAACCATACTGCAAGGCCATAATAATCAAAAAAGCATGGTGCAGGCATCAAAAGACATTATAGATCAATGGAACAGAATAGAGAGCTAAGAAATAAACCCACACATTTACAGTCAATTGCCAGTTGACAAAAAAGGCAAAAACATACAATGGAGAAGGATAGTCATCAATAACTGGTGTTGGGAATATAGGACAGATAGTGAAAACAAAAGCAGCAGCTAGACCACCAGTTTACCCCTTACACAAAAATTAACACAAAATGGATCAACGGCTTAAATGATAGACTCAACCATAGTAATCCTAGAAGAAAACATACTAAAATCTTAGACATTAATAGTAGTAAAATTTTTTCATGAAATATCTCCTCAGGCAAGGGAAACAAACAAATGGGACTACATAAAATTAAAATGCATTTTGCAACAAACCATCAAGAAAACAAGAGCCCCTGGCTGGTGGCACAGTGGACAAGTTGCCAGCCTGCGAACCTAAAGGTCGCTGGTTCAGTTCCCAACCAGGGCACATAATCAGGTTGCAAGCCAGGTCTCCATCCAGCTCTGTAGCTGGAGGCAGGTGAAAGGCAACCACACGATGATGTCTCTCTGTCTCTGCCTCTCTCCCCTCCCCTCTCTAAAAATAATAAGTAAAATCTTTAAAAAGAAAGAACAAAAAGACAAGCAACTGAATGGGAGAATGTACTCAACAATACATCTGATAAGGGATTAATATCCAAAACATGTGAAGAACTTATAAAACTCAACACCAAGAACAATTCGGTTTAAAAATATGCAAAGTATCTGAAACCCTGGCTGGTGGCTCGGTGGATAGGTGATGGCCTGCTTACTCAATAGTCACTGGTTCGAATCCCAGCCAGGGCACATAACCAGGTTGCAAGCCAGGTCCATAGTTGGAGGCAGGTGAAAAGCAACCATACATTAATGTTTCTCTCCCTCTCTGCTTCCCTCCTTTCCCCTCTCTCTAAAAATAATAAATAAAATCTTTAAATAAAATGCAAAGTATTTGAATAGACACTTGTCCAATGGAGACATACAGTTACTAGGTACTCAATGTCATTAATCATCAGAGCAACACAGATAAAATGACAATGAGATATCATCTCACACCTGTCAGAATGTCATCAATAAATCAACAAACAAGTATTGGTTAGGACTAGAATAAAAGGAACCCTTTTGCACAGTTGATGCGAATGCAAATTGGTGCAATCACTGCGGAAAGCAGTATGGAGATACCTCAGGAAATTAATAAAGGAGCTCCTTTATGACCCAGCAATTCCACTTCTGGGAATTTATCCAAAAAAAAAAAGCTGAAACACTACTTGGAAGTAATGTACACAAACCTATGTTCATTACAACATTATTTACAATAACCAAGATTAAATGAGTAGTTAAAAAATGCTTCCGTGTATTTACACAATGGATACTACTCAGGTTTAAAAGAGAAAGAAATGTTACCTTTTGCAGTAGCATGGATCGAATGGAGAGCATTGCACTAAGTGAAATAAACCAATCAGGGAACGAGAAGTACCTTTTGATTCCATTTATCTGTGCAATTTAATGAACAAAATTAACAAAATAGAAACAGATTTATAGAGACAGAGAACAGACAGCTGTGAGGAGAGGGGAGGGAGTTTGTGGGGACTGAGTGAAAAAGTGAAGGGATAAAGCAAAAACAGAAACTCATAAACATTGACAACAGTATGGTGATTACCAGGGAAGGAAGATAAATGGTGATGAAAGGAGACTTGATTGGAGTGAATACACAGTACATTATACTAATGATGTATGACAGAATTTTACACCTAAAATCTATATGTTATTAACCAATATAACCCTAATAAAGTCAACAAAATGAAAAAATAGGTTTTGACATTTTGGGGAGAAAATAATATACAGAAACTAACACCTTGGGATGGATTAACTTTGGATCATTTATCTTCCAATATTGTTTTTATCTACTCTAGGCTTTGTTCTTCTAAAGCTTTTTTATGTGTAAAGCTGATTGTTTGAGGTTTTTCTTGTTTCTTGAGATAGGCGTATAATGCTATGAATTTTTGTCTTAACTGCTTCACCTCTGTCCCATTGATTCTGGGTTGTTGTGTTCTCATTTTCATTTGCTTCATGATATATTTTGATTGCTTTCTTAATCTCATTCATTAATGAAATTAAACCCATTTTTGTTTATTAACATGTTATTTAGCCTCCATGTCTTTCTGTTTTTCACTTTTTGTGATTGATTTCTAGTTTCGTAGCATTATAATCAGAGAAGATGCTTGATATGATTTTAGTCTTCTTAAATTTATTGAGACCTGTTTTGCGCCCTAACATTTGGTCTGTCCTAGAAAATGAATTTAAAAATATCCTGTCCTGGCTGGTGTGGTTCAGTGGATTGGCCCTGGCCTGCGAACCCCAGAGTTGCTGGTTTGACTCCCAGTCAGGGCACATAACCAGGTTGCAAGCCAGGTCTCCAGCTGGAGGTAGTTGAAAGGCAGCCATACATTGATGTTTCTCTCCCTTTCTCCCTTTCTTCCTCCCTCCCTGCCCTTCTCTCTAAAAATAATGAATAAAATCTTAAAAAAAAAAAAATAGTATGTATATTCTGCTGCTTTGGGGTGAAATGCTCTGACGATAACAATTAAATCAATTTGATCTAGTGTGTAATTTAAGGCCACCATTTCCTTGTTTATTTTCTGTTTGGAAGATCCATCCATTTATGTCAATGAGGTATTAAAATCCCCTATTATGACTGTGTTCCTGTCATAATAGGGGATTCTCCCATTATGTCCATCAATATTTGCTTTACATATTTAGGTGCTCCTATCTTGTGTGCATAAATGTTTACAACATTTATATCCTCTTCTTGGATTGCTCTCCTGATCATTATATGGTAGCCTTCTCTGACTCTTACAGTATCCTTGGGTTTAAAGTCTGTTTTGTTAGGTATAAGTATTACTACCTCAGCTTTTTAAAAATTTCCATTTTTATGACATATCTTTTTTAAAGTATATTTCAGTGATTATGCTGTAACATTTGTCTCAATTTCTTTTCCCTTTGCTGCCCTCCACCCAGTACCCCTCTTCCTTCTGGCAGTCCTACCCATGGGTCATGCATATAAATTCATTGGCTTCACCCTTTTCTGTACTATTCTAAACATCCCCCTGTCTGTTTGGTGCCTACTAATTATGCTTCTTAATCCCTGCACCATTTCCCGCCTTCTCTCTCTTCTCCCAGCTGATACCTTTCCAAATGCTCCACATTGCTATAATCTGTTCCTATTCTGGTTGTTGGCTTAGCTTGTTTTTGTTGTAGTTGTTGTTTAGATTCTGTTGTTGATAGTTGTAAGTTTGTTGTCTATTTTAATGTTCATAGTTTTGATATTCTTTTTCTTAAATGAGTCCCTTTAACATTTCATGTAATAATGGCTGAGTGATGATGTACTCCTTTAGCTTTACCTTGTCTGGGAAGCACTTTGTCTGCCCTTCCATTCTAAATGATAGCTTTGCTGGATGGTTGTAGGTCCTTGCTTTTCACCATTTTGAATAGTCCCTTCTTGCCTGCAGAGTTTCTTTTGATAAATCAGCTTCTAGTTTTATAGGAACCCCTTTTTAGGGAACTCTGTTTTTCTCTTGCTCCTTTAAGATTCTTTCTTTATCTTTAACCTTTAGCATTAATTATGATGTGTCTTGGTTTGGTCCTCTTTGGGTCCAGTTTGTTTGGGACTCTTTGTGCTTCCTGGGCTTAGATGTCTATTTCCTTAGCCAAATTAGAGAAGTATTCATTATTTTTTCATACAAGTTTTCAATTTCTTGCTCTTTCTCTTCTTCTAGCACCCCTATGATTTGGATGTTGGCACACGTTAAGTTGTCCCAGAGGTTGCTAAGCCTCACCTCATTTTTTCCAATTCTTGTTTCCCCCTTCTGTATTGGTTGATGATTTATTTCTTCCTTATGTCCTAATTCATTGATTTGACCCCTGGTTTCCTTCACTTCACCACTGATTTCATGTGGGTTTTTTCTTTGTTTCACTTAGATAGCATTCATTTCTTCACTCACACATATTGTCATACTTAATCTAGTCTGTCAAGTCTGTGAGCATTATTATCACCAGGGTTTTGACCTCAGCATCTGGTAGGTTGCCTACCTTCTCGTCACTTAGTCCTCCTACTGGAACCTTGATCTGTTCTCTCTTTTGGGCCATACTTCTCTGTCGTCTCAAGTTAACAGCTTTCTGTATTTGCCTCTGTGTCTTAGGAAGAGCTGTTGCACCTGCCTGGATGAGTATTTCTTCCTTATTTCTTTGTTTATTGGCCTTTCATGCAGTTTGACTTTCTGTAACTTCTGGTTGCTTTTCTGTTTGGTTGTTTTTAAAAAGACAAGATTTTAAAATTATATTATAAGAATATTAACTATAATCAGTGGAAAAGATTCATTAAAGCCAGCAGCGTGTTACACTAGTTCAAAATAGAACTCACAGGCCGACCAGAACTGATGGAAGTTAAGGAAAATGGTCTGCTTTTAGGCAGTGTGTCCAGATAGACACCACCATAAAGAAACACCAGCAGCCACTGTGTGGTCCCCTCAGGTTACTCCATGAAGCGTCAAAGGTGGAGGGACTGAGAGCAGCTTAGTCTTTCTCCAGGAACTAGAATTACTGCAACAGCACCATCCAGGCCTTGGGAGCCATGAAGCTGTCAGGAGGGTTCTGGCCATCTTGGGCAAGCTTTCACATTCATGTTCCTGAAATAAATTCAAAGTCGTCATGGGGTTCGGAGTCATAGTAGTCTGTACGCTTCTTTTTTGTTGTTGTATGCTGCGACTCGGAAGGGAACTGTTTCCAGAGTAATTAAGCCAGGGGCTGTGGTAGGCACTTTGGCGCTATGAGTCAGTTCTTACAGATAGATCCTTCCCTGTTTCCGGGTGAGGCATGCCCTTGGGATCTTGCCCCACATTGTGAAAACTGGCTTCAGCAACCATCCGTGCTCTGCAATGCCACTGGACCTCAGTTGGTCAGACATACATCATGGAAGATGGGAAGATGGCCACCACTGTTGTCTCAGAATTCAGGATGCCTTCCTCTAACCACTGCAGCATGCTTCATACGCCACATAAGAGGAACATCATCATCCTTCATCCAGCCACCAAGAGGATGAAGAAGAACAGGGCACCAGTAGCCCTTCTAGAAGTTGTTTATGGGTATCCTGCAGTAAGAGAGTATGCCCATTGTGCACTGGGTTGCGTAACTGAAATGTAAGGACAGCATCAGCATTAAATTTAAATTTCTGCTTTAGCTCAGCAGAAGTAAGATGATACTAATCAAGATCATCATTCTAATAAATTCATTCCAAGACTTGAAGATCTCCAGTTAGCCAATCTCCTTATTCTATAACCATCTTGATGTAGAGGTACGTTTGCAGGTCGTTCCTCACTATTGGGGACAATGCTCCTCCTTCCTGTGCTTAAAAAACTCCCGATTACAAAGAATAGCCACACGGTGGCCCTCCCATATCAGAACAAATGCTGTGCAGCCATCCAGCCTCTCTTTATCTTCCTGAGTAGCTGACGGAACTATAGGCATTGACAAGTTAATGACATCCTCATCCAGAAGACAATCAAAATGAAGACATTGCAAGTACTCCCACTTTCTCATAAAGCTGTTCAGTGGGGTGACCCAACCTTCTGCCAAAACCTGCACCCACTGCACATCCACTTTATTAATTTTCAGTGTTGATAATGTTTCTGCATCTGTTTTTGCTAAATGAAGTTTATTTTCTAGCATATACTATTTTTTTACTTCACAAGAAGCATCTACAGGTACAATATCCTGCTCCTGTAGAAATTCCACAACTTGCTGGACACAGGCATTTATAGTACAGGAGTGTGTTTTCAGCATCAATTCACGGGCCTCTGGTTTTTCATATTCAGAATCAATCCCAGTGAAACCTTTCATTTCTCCAGCCCATGCTTTTTTATAGAGTCCTTTGACATCCCTCTGTCCGCAAACATGCAGAGGAGCATCAACAAATACTTCAAAGAAAGCTAAACTTGCCCTCTCGTGAATTTGCCTGGCATTGTTGTGATCCTGAGTCTAAGGCGATATGAAACTTGTGGTGCATACTAAGCCAGTGCCTGCAAACAGCTTAGCAACTTCTGCAATGTGTCAGACATTCTCTTCTCTGTCTTCAGAATCAAAACCAAGATTTTTATTGAGACCATGACAAATGCCACCATCCGAAGTATAGCATGGAATACCACAGCAAACCAAGTACTTCTCTGAAGCCATGCTCACTGTGGTCTTCCCTGCTCCAGATAAAGCTGTTAGCCAAACTGTGCAACCACAAAAGCCACCCCTGGTCCCCACTACCTGACCTCTCTTGTTCCTGCTAACATGATGAACTTGACAGGCAACATTAGTTGCTCTCTGCATCCCCCAGTCCTATTCATTGCTGCTCAGCTTGACTTTCTTGCACAGACTCCCAGGGACCTCCTCCATGGCTGCAGAACATGCTCCAAGGTGGGGTTCTCCAGGTCTGCAGGCCAACAAGAAAAGGGAGAGCTGGAGGGGACAGGGCTTGCAGGAGGCACGGTCTGGGTTGGTTTGTTTTAGTTTTGAAGTAGTTGTAATGCCTTCTTAGTTATGAGAGAGACACAGTGTGTCTACCTGTGCCTCCATCTTGGCTGGAACCCTGGCATGACACATTTTTTCATCCCTTTACTTTTAGCCTGTGCATTTTTCATCCTGAGGTGGGTCTCTTGTATATAGCATATGAGGCCTGTCCAGAAAAAGTCCAGCCATTGTTAACATAAGTATGGTTTTCATGACATTGATGTAACCTGGCAGGCAAGGAGAGTGGTGGACTGGAAGGTGCATGTGTTAACAGTGATGAATGACTTCACTGTACTAGTCAGTGGGGATGGTAGATGCCCTTGAGTAAGTGTACTGTGTGGCCATCACATTCAAAATGACTAAGTGAGTATAACAATCTGCATCAAATTTAACATTAAGCTCAAACATTCCTCCACAGAAGCTATTCAAATGACTCAGAAGGCCACAGCTATGAACAGGTAATGATTGGCAGCTTCATCACAACGTGCCTCCTTAGGCACGATGTCTTATGAAGAGTTTTTTGGTGAAACATCAAGTCGCCCAGGTGACTTGGCCCCTCTACATCCCAGATTTGGCACCTGTGACTTTTGGATTTTTCCAAAACTAAAATCACCTTTGAAAGGGAAGAGATTTCAGACTGTCGATGAGAATCAGGACAATACAACAAGGCAGCTGATGGTGTTTGTGAGAACTGTGTGAGGTCGCCAGGTGTCTACTTTGAAGGGGACTAAAGCATCATTTTCTTATATATAGTGCTTCTCGTATCTTCTATCTTCAGTAAATGTCTGTTTTCCATATTGCATGGCTGCATACCTTCTTGACAGACCTTGTATATACGGACCTTGTTTTCTTATCAGCTACCCTTAATTTTTTTTTTGATTGGAGCACTTAAACCATTTATATCTAAAGTGATTAACTGTAGGTATTGCCGTCTTTTCTTTATGACATTCCTCTATTTGTTTTTTCCTCTTCTTAACGCAGGCCCTTAAACATTTCTTGTAATGCTATTTTGGTAGTAAAAACTATTTTAGTTTTTTTTCTTGTCTGGGAAGCTTTTTATTTCTTGTTCAATTTTAAATGATAGCCTAGCCGAGCAACGTAGTCTTGGTTTAGATTTGATTTTCAGCACTTTGACTATTTCATGCCAATCCCTTGTGATGTGTCTTGTTGTGTTGATTGTTTGGGTTCATCTTGTTTGGTGCTCTCTGCACGCCTTCTGGATTTGTGTCTTTTCTTCACCAGGTTATGTATGTTTTCAGTCATCATTTTTTCAAAAAGGTCCTTCATCTTTTGCGCTCTCTCTCCTCTCCTGTTTACCCCTGTGATGAGAATGTTGTTCTTATGTTGTCCCTTAAACTCTGCTTATTTTATCTCTCCTTTTAGCTCCTTTGATTGCACTTTTTTGTTGTTGTTGTTCTACCTTGTCTCCAAATTGCTGGTTTTGACACTCTGCTTCATCCCACCTATTGTTTATTGTTTCCATTGTAGTCTTTATTTCCATTATTTTATTCTTCATTTCTAATTGCTTTTCTATGGCTTTCATATCTTTGGTTATGCTGTTGTAGTTCTCACTAAGTTCTTTGCAGCTGTCACTAAGTTCCTTGAGCATCCTTATAACCATTTTTCTGAACTGTATATCTGATAAATTAGTTGCCTCCATTCTCCTTTTTCTCTTTTTCTGGAGATTTATTCTGTTCTCTTTATTTGGGCCATGTTTCTTTGTCTCCCCATTTTGGCTGCGTGTTTGTGTTTGTTTCTATGTATTAGGTAGATCTGCTATGACTCCTAGTTAGTAAGGTGGCCTTGTATAGTAGGCGTCCCAGTAGCATAGTCTTCTTGATCACCTGAGCTAGGTGCTCTAGGAAGGACTCTTGTGCGAGTTATGGGGGCTATCATTTTGTAATTGAGTCTTGATTTTTGTTGGCCGCTTGTGTGTGGTGTCGCCATGCTGACTGACTGTGAAGCTTAATACCAACCACACAGCCTGTGAGTTGCTATGCAGGTGCTGACCACACAAAGTGGAATTCACCTTAGCAGGTCTGTTTTCTGCTGAGCTCTCCCTTTGTATATTTCACTTGTAAAGCTAATTGGATCCTTCTTTGATGTTGCCTGAAGCAGACCACTGGTTGTATTGGTCCTGGGGCTTTTTGGGAGGGACTGTAATGCAGACCAATGCCAAGCACTACCTGTGACTGGATTCGAGCAGCCTTTTTGAAGTTAAAATTGATAACACAGTTTGTAGCTGCCTCTTCTGGGCTGGTGTGTTTGCATGAGAGAGACCAAGTTCTGCATACCAAGGCCTACTTTTACCAGCACCAGGCCCAGTGGCAGGTCAGTGAACGTCTTAAGGCACCCTGTGATTTTCTTTTGCCTGCCCCTGCCTGTCATTTGCATGTCTGGCTTGTCACTGGAAAAAGCTCTAGCAGTATTAAAGTTGGGTGAGGTAAGTTCTCAGTGAGTTACCAGATAGGGGCAAATGGTGTTTAACAAATCAATACAGGTTCAGTCTCAGTGCCAGTACTGGGTTTAAGGCTAGTCAGCAAATTCCCAGGGTATACCAAGTCTAGCTGCCACCTGCTGGCTGCTCGCACACCTTTGTAGTGGGGCAGGGTCTCAGGGATTCATCAAGGTAAGACCAGCAGTATTTATCAGAACCAAGCAGACCACATGATTTTACCATGTGAAGAGAAGGCTGTGCTCCGGTTGTGCATGCAAGGAAAAATGTCCCCTATCTTAGAGCCACACCACTTAGTCTGTCCCAGATTCTGCCCAGAATCAGATCTCAGAAGGTTAGGGTCACCTGGAGTTGGGAGAGTGAGGCTAGTAGATCTCTGGTGACAGCGAGGTATCATTCAGGTTCAGGGGAGAGAGTGGGGTAAGTGGCCCTTGACCTAGAGCTACACAGCTCAGTCTATCCCAGGTTCTGCCCAACTCCCAGGAGAGCCATGAGAGTCAGGAGTTTGAGGCCACTGGAAGTTGGGAGACTGGGGCCAGTGGATCGTTCATGTATGGGGAGGCACCCATCACGTTCATGAGAAAATGGTGGAAATAGCCCTTGTCCCAAAGCCACAAAACTCAGTCACTGACACCAACCCCCTCTGTCTGTCCAGATCTCTATACCCCTGTCCAGGAAGCTGACTCCTCAGCAGGGCTCAAGCTCTGCAGTATGAGGTGACAGAAAGTCCAGAGGGTGAGGCTGTTGATGCTATATGGAGGGGAGCGCAGTATGGGAAAAGAACTCAGGTCAGAGATCCTCGCACTTCTCCCTTTATTCTCTCTTGAGAGCCACAAACCCGTCTCTCTTCATCCAACTCTAGTCTGTTCCACCTGCTTTCCACCAGAGTCCAAAGTGGTACAAATGAGATTTCTGTGTTGGCCCCTTTAAGAAAGCACCTATATTCTAGCAGAGTCCCGCCTCTCCCTTGCAGACAGAATCCAGGCTGATTTTCCCAGCCAGATGTTGTATGTATGCCTCTTCCCTGCTCTGGGTTCTGAGCTAGGGAGCCCAGCTTGGGGTTGATACCCCACTCTTCTCAGATGTAAAGCCCCACAGTTTAGATAGCTCTCTGGAATCTCAGCCAGCCCTTTCTGCAGCTACACCCTTCCTACCATTCTCAGTATAGTTCTTCTGTAAATCCTTGGTTATAAGACTTCTTGTCAGCCAATGCTCAGTTGGTTATTCAGGTTGATTGTTCTATAATTTAATTGTAATTCAAGTTTGGTCCTGGGAGGAATTGAGTGTAGCTTCCACCTCCTCTGCCATCATCTTGGATCATTATCTTGTTTTTTTAATTATGAGAGTCCTTTCTATATTCTAGATAAAAGAGCTTTGCAAAATATGTTTTGCAGATATTTTCTCTCAGTCTATAGCTTGACTTTTGTTTTCTTATGAGTGTCTTTTGAAGAACAACAATTTTTAAGATTTTGATTAAAGCCTGAAAGTTTTAATGAAGTCTAGAGAATTAGAAGCAACAACAAAAATACTGAATTTCTTATTTTACCCTGATTATTCACTGGTTGCCACCAGAAATCAAGTATGTATCATTATATTCTACCCTTTTGATGTAACTATCCTTGAATTGTAAATGACTTAGTATTTTATTTCAACAAAATTGTTTGATGCTAGGCCCTAGAGTTTATAAAGATGAGTAATAGATGTTATTTTTTTCAGAGGGCTCATTTTTAGCATTTAATGTTTCTCCTCATCATCTGTCTTTTGCAACCAGATCCATATACTTTCCTTTGTTCATGCCTACCGCAGCTCTAGAGGAGATAAAGTGCTCATTATATCTTTATCTTGTATTGGAGCTATACTTTTCCACACACAAATATCAAAGTTCATCATACAGAAAATCCCTTATTTTTTGTATCACTCATGTATTTTTAAAAGTGTAGTTCCTGCTAGGATTATCCCCGAAGAACCCTGAAATACCTATTCAGGAGAACCTGCGTACCCCTAGGTTCATAGTAGTGCTATTTACAATAGCCAAATGCTGGAAACAACCTAAATGCCCATCAGTGGATAAATGGATCAAAACATCTTGGTACATTTACACAATGGAGTACTATGCAGCAGAAATAAAGAAGGAACGCCTACTATTTGCGATAGCATGGATGGAACTGGGGAGGATCACGCTTAGTGAAATAAGCCAGGCAGCAGAAGATAAACGCCATATGTTCTCACTTAATACAGGAGACTAACAGACAGGCGGAATGAAACCAGAGACATGAGGGGACGGTGCAAAATGACGGTGACTAAGGGGAGGGGGAGAAAGTAGGGTAAGGGTTTAGTGGAGGAGCCAATGTGAAACAACCATGGACATGGACAATGAGGTGGGGATTGACTGGGAAAGGGGACGGGAAGGGTGGGGCAGGGGAGAGCAATGGTGAAAAATGAAACAATTATATTTCAGCAACAATAAAAAATAATAAATTTTTAAAAAGTGTAGTTCCTTATACGTAAGGGACAATTACTAAATACCTAATTCAATGAATGACTGGAATTATTGATCACTGCGTTTGAGTATGGTTCTTCTCCAGATTAACTTATGTTAATAAAACCTTTGACTAAACTTTACTAAATGAATTAAAGCTATTCTCATTTCAGATGCTGTCAGTGCAATTGATGTTTTCTAGATAAATTAAAATGTCTGATTTTTACTTGAGTTTTTTTTTAATGATCCTTTTTACAATGTTAATATAACATTATTATGGTAAAAGTCTGTAGGGTAACATAGCTCTGTATTGAGATAAAAGTTAAATAAATGTCTGTTACAAAGTCTGCTCTGTTTAATGAGTTACATATTTTATAGTTTTGGAATTCCTTTTCCAAGGAAACCAATATATTAAAACTTAAATACTATATTTGTGTAGAAAAAGAAGGCAATAACTTGCTTTCTCTATCTAGGTCTTGGGGACACCAACAAGGGAGCAAATTAGAGAAATGAACCCAAACTACACAGAATTCAAATTTCCTCAAATTAAGGCCCATCCTTGGACTAAGGTGAGTCACATAAAGATTTTATAAAAGCACATTAGCCAATAGTTAACTAAAATTGGGTTTTTCATTGTTCTTAAAGCAAGCTATTTTGAGACTAGATAGCTACCTGTCTACAAAGTACATAGCAGTTATGTTGGGTAGTTGTACTTCAGTGTTTAATTGGCTATAGGTAGTTTTGTCCCCACTGATTCCCTATGAATAGTTTCCAGCCTGAGTTTTTAATTTGTAGAGTGAGGATATCATTAAAATACAGAATGCTATTAAGAACAAGAATAATATATAAAGTTTGACTACTAATTCAAAAGTTACTTCTTTACATAGAGGTGCTTATTGAGTATCATAGAGCATACAAAAACATACATGTATTATTTAAACTGAAAGTATATAGACATTATGGATGATAATAGTATGTTTTTCTTCTCTTGTTTACTGTCCTTTGGGAACAGGAATAAAAAGCAGGTATAATCTTGCTAGGAGTATACATCGAAAGCAATTGATATGTTAATATGATGTCACTAGCCATTGGAAAATCTAGCTTTTCCCATTGTTGATTAGGTCGAACCAATTCTAAGAGTATAAGTACTAGTTTACCAGAAAACAATTTATTTTTTAATTAGACATTTAATTGAAATTGTTAAAGAAGATTTGATTAGAAAGGTTTTGTTTTGTTTTTGTTTGTTTTTAACCTTAGTTTGATTTATAAATACGCAGAGAGGGAAAAAAATCTCAATAGGGTTTATAGCTAGACTGAATATCAAGCGTTCTCATTTCACAGATTCAGAAACTCTGGCCAAAGATACTAAGTGACACTTATGCAAGATAAAATGGGTGGCTCTTACAAAGCCAGTAAATGTCTGTTCATGTGCATGCATCTGTGTTTAATGCCAGATTGTTTAAACTTCAGGTTATGTGCCATGCACCACCACCTTACTTTATATTTCATTGTATATTCTTGTAGGCTAAAATATTCAACATTTTTAATGTGTATTTCAAGCATATATATTCTGTATTTTAAAATGTACATATAATAATCTGTTTTGAACATTGGTAAGTTCATTTAAATCTCTTCAGATCTTTATAATGAGATGAAGTAATTTAGGGCTACAGCTGATATAATTTACACTCCCTCTTTCTATCTCTGAATTGTATAATAATTCTAATTACTTTCTTTTGAGTTCGCACAATCTTATTAGCTCTCATCACTTCAAAAAATTATCTTATTACTAATTATTTATATGTTATTTGGAATCAAAGACCTCAGTAGTATTTTAGGGCAAGAATTATAGGCTGTAGCTTTCACTGACCAAGATGTTACTCTCTCTTCCCTTATTAAATTTATAGCAAAACGCTAAACATACTAACATAAATAGTTCTTTGGTTTTTGTACTTGAAGTTTATTTATAATCTGGATCAGAAGACATTTAGGGTATCTTACCTAGCCCTAAACTCAAAGAATCCAAGGTGATCTATTTGGATTTGAATAGAGTTGAATCCAGTAAAGTTATTCCATGTTCAAGTGCCTATAAGTGGTTTGTAGTTTACTTTGATTTCAACTGTGTTGAAGAAAAACAAAGAAAATATGTCGATTGCGTAAATATAGGGACATACTCCAAAATGTTAATAATAATTTAGGTAAGAAGAGTGTGGGTAAATTTTTTCTTTGTTCTGCATTTCCATATTTCCTTTAATAGGCATGATATTTTTATGAAGACAGAAAAGCTCTAATCTAAGTATTCATCACATGTTACTCTTAATATAGGGTTTCTAAGCAATATAATGCTGGAATTGAGGTTATGAAATCTTACTGATCAATCCTGTCCTTATTTTTTTTTAATCATGGCTGCCACTAATATTAGTATATGTCATATTCTGTGCGTTTTTTCCCCTGGATTGTATCTTTTCAATTCAAGTAGTAGCCAGGATGGAATGTGAGGAATGATTGAGACTAATTAAAAATGCAACCAGAGCCCTGGCTGGTGGCACAGTGAATAAGTCGCTGGCCTGCAAACCCGAAGGTCACTGGTTTGATTCCCAGCCAAGGCACATACCCAGGTTGCAAGCCAGGTCTCCAGCCAGGTCTGTAGCTGGAGGCAGGTGAAAGGCAACCATACATTGATGTCTCTCTCCCTCTCTCCCTTCCCTTCTCTCTAAAAATAATAAATAAAATCTTTTTTAAAAAACGCAACCAACAGAAGACTTGTGGTAAATGTGTATGCTTTACGCTTTCCCAAATTTGCCCATGTGGATTCCTGATGTTTCTATACCTTACGCTAGTGTTTCTCAAACTTAAATAATCTATATAAACCCCTTTTATTTATTTTATTTTATTTTGGTTTCCATTCTCCCACCTACTTTGTCTGTTCAAACTACTGTGAACTCTTCATTCATATAGTGTGCCTTGACATAATTTGCTTTCACTTGGTATAAATGCATTTATTATATAATAAGGATCTTATGTTAATTTCTTATTAGAACCCACAACAAGGTTGGTGTTACATTATCATGGTTATAAATACAAAACCAAAATCATACACAGAAATTTTATGACACTACTCTATGTTTCAGATGAATCTAGATGATCCAGGATATGCTTTAAAATAGGTTATTAATATGAAATTTTTCTATTTCTAGAGGAAAGTAATTTCCCTCTATCTTTCATTATGACAGTGGACACCAGCTTGAGAAATGTACTCTTATGCTAGGCAGCCAATAGAGTTGTTATTTTTCTTTTACGTTAATGTTGTTTTCTAAAGAGAAGAGCTTCTTGCCCATAGAGGGTGGTAAACAGTCCAGAAACAAAAGCAATTATTTGTAGTCTTCTGATAGGATGCACTTTATTTAGCCCCATTTCCTGAAGCTATGGGCACCCTGGTTTCCTGTGTTGCGGTGTAATACAGTTATACCATCAGGATTTGAAGTTGGTGTTCTCAAAAAAGTGGGTAGACTTAAAAGATCAAGAGAGAAAATGTCTTCCATAGAAACATTAAGGTGAGGGATTCAGATACATAGGAAAGATCATGAACAGAACAAGACCATGAGATGATCCCTGTGTGATATACAGCGGGAATCTTGAGAATTTAGAAATCTGGTTAAGTTGCCCATGAATATTACTTAATGGACAGTGCAACTTAATTCATTGATAAAGCACTTGTGGTTTAAGTAGGAAATAGGAAAGAAATAGGTGCTAATATTTTGAAACGGACCATTCTTGGGAGTGGAGGTGAGAAAGATGAATACCTCTGCGTTGGTGTATGCTGCATACTTCAAAGAATAAAAGCCAGATAGAAAGGAAAAGTAGATTGAGAATTAAGTAAAGATGGGAACTGGTTGGAAGAAAAGGGGGAACTTAAATTTAGAACATGGCGGTATGATTAAATGATTGTCTGGTAGGTGTGAAGTGAAAGTCTAGTTTAAGCACTGATTATACTCTTTGTGGTTCAGGTTTTTTCTTTTGTTAAGGTAAGGTATAATTAGCTGGGGGGGGGCAGGTTTCCCTCTGGATTTGAAAATATAGTTAAAGTATGCATATAAAGGATTATTTCATTTTAGTTCTCAATAAGTGTAAAGAATCTGCCTTCAATATAATTCTGTGATTTGTCCTCTACCTACACCACCCTGACTTTGTGTTAATCGTTATAACAACTTCCTGCCTCCTAATTCGCTCCTTCAGTTTCACGTACTTCACATTTTCCTTGCTATCAAAGTTAGCTTTCTTAAAAGCACTTGTGACACTGTCACTCCTAATTAAAAATTCTTCTCTGATTCCCCATTGCCTTTAGGAAAAGATGACATACACATAATGACAAGAGTGATATGTGTTCCAATTTATGCTTGTCCAGCGTAATTATTCATTGCATGCCCCTTCACTCTGAAGTGTCCCAGTTGGGATGACAAGTGTACATTTACTCTGTTGCTAATCATTTCTGTCTTTCCTTTCAAAGAAAAGAAAAAAGAAAAAAAAGATACTTAGTTCTTGTTCTGCTCCTAACCTTCCCTAAAGCATCAAGTTTATAGAACCCAGTCTGTTTCCCAGGTTCTTAGCCCCTCTCCCCTTAAATGCCTATATTAGGGAATACATTTAAAAGTTAATATTTAAGGTAGGATAAGTTAGGGATTTCTAGTAAGGTTATAGTGTAATAATAGATGAGTTTTCCCCCTCATTTTGAGTACCCAGTTCTGCTAACCTTTTGTATAAAGTTATTTCAGACAGGTAGGTCCCCCTTTATTCTAGTAGTAAATATTCCTATGGAGTCAGTTAGATAACACAAATGTTTGTATATTATTTCAGATTAAATTCTTAAATGATATAACTATAGTGCAAGGAAGCAGATTAAAATCCCAAGGGTTATGATATCTTTCAATTGGATTAGAGTTAATATGTTACTTATAGTTCATTTTGAAGGGACCATGCAGCCATGCTAATTTTTTGATCTATCAATCTCCTAACTAGACCCCAAAGAAGCCACATTGATTTCTGCTTCTTGCCAATGTCTTAGTAAGTAGAATACATAGAATGTTTTTCTTCTCTACTTACTAAGTTTTAACCTTTTGTCAAGACCTGAAGTTGCACTTCTCCCATGAAATATTCTGACTATCTAAGCTCTCCATGGTAATTCCCACCACATAATTCTTGAAAATACCTACCAGATATACCAAGTGTATTATAGCAGTTCCTACTTTCTCTTTCATAATTGTTTTATAACCAAATGGATACCAATACCTAAAAATGTTGGTAAGTTTTTGGCATACATGATAGCTTATTTAATAATTAAGTGCCTATAGGATATGTGGAAACAGAACATTTTTGTTAAGTATCTCAGGATGCATTATCCTCAAAAGTCAGTCCTTCCAAGAAATCAATGTTTGATTTCTTAGAACACTGTCCACTGTTTCAACATGAATGAATGCTGACATTTCCAACTAGGAGAGTAAGCAGCAAATTGAATTCTGAAGTCATTTCAGTTATCAAAGAAATCAGATTAGACTGAACAATTAGTACTTATTATTCTGAATGCTTAAAACTAAGCAATTGTACTTATTTTTAAAAGTTTATACTCATAAATTTTTGAGCCTTTCAATGCAAGATTTTTCACTTTGCTTCCTGTTCCAACTATAGTTTAACATTCAAAAATGCCTTTGAGGGGCATGGAGTGCACAAAGCAAAAATTGCCTTAAAAACACTTTTCTGCAGGTCCGGTCCACTTCATCTAGCTCTGGTCTCTCAACCATACTCATTTTACTCACGTTTATTCCAGAAAGCATAAAACTGTTGGGGAAATCTCTTGGTTTCTAAAATTTCCACTTGTCTGTTTTCTATTGCTTAGGTATATAGGTTTCTATATTACTCCCTGTGCCCTGAGCATTCTGCTATCCATTATCATTTTTCTCATAAATACACCGTGTTCTCTATTAACTTTTCTACCTACATCTTTATTAGTGCTAGAATAAAGTAGTATTTTTCCTTTTCTAACATTGTTTCCTATGTGAGTAAACTACCTTACTTTTCTATTTATCCTTGTTATACTCTTTTTTTTTTTTTTCTGGAAACTAGTCTCACTAGGGTGGCTAATTCATATATGAGAGAATGTTATAAAAAAGAAAGAAAACTGTAATTTATCAATTGTTCTTTAAAAACCCATATTTCCTGTATAACCGGTGCTGTTGTACTGGGTACCATAAAGGATTCAAAAGAAGTAAAATATACCTTCTCCTTTCAGTTTACAAGTGATACAACTGACTCAGTTGAAACAACTATGGAATAACATAACACTATATATATAACTATGTACTTAATTGTGTGCTCTACGTGTTCAAAGATGTTTCACATGCTTGTAGGTATTATAAAACAGATCTCCAGCAAAGCCGGTGGAGGGAAAATGGAAGCCTTTTAAAAGATGATATAAGGATCCAGGGAGATGGGTTCTTGAAGGAAGATTTGGATTTTGTTAGGTGTACATAGGTTAGAATTGTTGTGACCTAGGAGGTATGCATGAAAGAGGAATATTCCTGTGTTCTTAGGAAGGTCATATAACGATGAGCAATGAGTAATTAAATGAGATGAGTAGATATTTGATAATTCACAGTTCTGTGTAAGCTTATCATACTATTTTATCAATTAATGATATTAGAGGGAGAAATTACATTGCATAGTTAAATGTTGGTATCAAGATGTACATAAGTATTTCTTGAATATAATAGAATACAGGGAAACTTAATAAGCCTCTTAATTAGTACAGAGAAGTTTATTGAATGTATGGCTAAGGAAAGAATATTTGTTTCCTATGAATTATGTACTATATGTGAGCACTTAAGTAGACTTAAGTTTTTTTCTTAATTATCATAATTCTTTTCAGAAAAATCCATGGCGTTCTCTCACTTTTAATCCTTATTTCAGTTTACAAATTGCAAATAATTTTAAATGATTTAATAGATTACTTGAGAGCCAATACTCAGGTTGCTCTTTAGGAATGTTCAAGATTTATCAATTTTTAACATTGTGTGCTTGTGTATTTTGTGTTTAACCAGTGAACAGTATCTGTTTTATACATTTATCACAATGAAAATTGGGGAGGAGTAGCTGTTTGGAATAGGCGCAATACTTGTCCTATGTTTCTACTTAGATTAATTACCATTGCCCATAGGCATTTTTACATTGCTCCGGTTGGCTGGTTAATGCAGTAGAATTATCGAGAGCTGATGCTCTGAGAATCAACTATAGGCCTTGGTATAGTATATATGACTGTTAATAAATGGTAATTATAACGGGCTCAAGATTCAGTCATAACAGTTAGCTCCAGGTTGAAATTTGATATTTGATGGCAAAAGTCTATTCTAGGACATGTAAGGGAAAATGGCTTCTATCATTTTGAGTTACTGAAATGCAAATTTATTTTGAATAATTCTTTATTAAAAGATTCATTTGCATTTATTCAATATCACAGAAATTTTCTTTTTGAAAAACTTAATTTTTTCTGTTACTTTTCTTCTATGGACTAGTATTTGTGATGAGAGTTTGTTTCAATGTAAGAAAATGTGTTGCTGCACAGGTGAGGTAGTATTTGAATCACGTGAAAGTTCATGTCAGTGTTTTGATTCTTTTCAATTTTTTCTTTTTCTTTTCTTTCTTTCAGTTATTTATTTATTTACTTAATTATTTTGTTCTGTTTTGTTTTATTTATTTACTTCTGTTTTTAGTTTTTACAGGAGTGTTTTGGGCTCTTCGTGGCCTTGCTAACATACTTGGCTGGCCATATTTAGTCTGCGCACTAATTGTTAGTTGGCCCAGTTGAGTCTTACTTTGTGATCTCAGTTTTTTTAGCCTGGTTTTCTATTTGTCCACCTGGTTGTGTTTCAGTTCATGAGAGATTTCTACTATGATGGGCCGGATATTAATCCGTGTACTAAATTTTAGTCTGCAGACTAAAAGTAATCCGCGGATTATTTACTTTTACAAAATATTTAATTCCCCCACTGGAAACTATCCTAAAAGAATGTTAAATTCTCTTAGAATAGCCAAGGGAATTCACAGCTACTGGTGAGTTCTGCCATTATTTGTCTCAATGCCTAGACATAATAGACCCTGCTACCTCCCTTGCATATTTGGCTCCGTTGTGCCTAGGTGTTGGTGTACATCACTATGCATGTCACCTATAACTGTGATTGTCCCTTAGTTGTATTGTTTATCTTGTATATATTTTTGTTTAGCTTTTGGTGGGTGAATTGGGCATATTTGCAGATGGAACTGTGTTGGATTTGTAGTGCTCAAAGATGTAGGATTTTTTTTTCAGTGAGTTTTTCCAAAAAGGAAAGAATGTTCTATATTATTTTCCTAAGTAATGGGTGCAAGGGTATGAGGGGGCAAAGCCCACAATAGAAAATGTAAGTTTATACCCGCACTCCTGAGGTGACATGTCTATTTTCTGAAGAGTCCTAAGAAAATGAGAATGTCAGCAAATATCTTTTATCAGGGAAGTCAATCCAGAATGGAGAATAATCCGCGGTGGCCTGATCCTTTTTAGCCCACATAAATTGAAACTATCTGGCTTGAAACCTTTAGTAATATGAATTAACTATATTTATTACTTTCCTCTCATCACTGATAATTTAGCAGCAAAATGTTTATACTGTGTAACTGTAATACATTAATAGAGAAAATTAGCATATTGGGAACTCACATCTTTTAAAAAAAAACGTCTTAAATGCCCCCTCCCAGCCTCACTGGACGATGAATCCAGGTCATAGAAGACCAAACACTTTACTTTGGGAACTTTACTTCTAGATTTCATTTTGATTTCAACTTTTTTTGGTTTTGTATTTTTTTAATAAATGCACTGGCATTGGAACATCATAAACTAAAATTAAAATGTTTCTTTACTGTGCCTCACCATTGCGCAATCAAAAATTTTTTGGCATACACTGTGGTGAAATAATTTTTAAAACTTGGACTTGCTACTGTGGAGACTGATGTTTAAAGTTTATAACTGTATAAACATTTTCTATGTCCCCCCCACACCATGGATTTCTTATAACATTGGATATATTTTTCCTTGCTGGACTATTCTCTTTTGGATTGACTTCCCCTGTTTGGATTATTTCACTGCATTATCATCTTTAGGATTCGTCAGGAACAGGACATTTCACCTCAGGAGTGCGGGTATGTACTTAATTTTTTTTCCCAAAATTTTAGGGCAGGTCTTTAAAATTAGGGGGAAAACTCTTTGAAAGGCCAAATACTTATTCATTTCTTTAAATGTAAGGGTAAAAGCAATATAGGTAGCTCTGATTTTTGGTTTTTATTCACTGCCCTGGTACAGGTTTTGCTTGTGGTATATTTAGATTGTCAGCCTCTGAGTGATTTATTAACATCTGGATTGAAGTTTAGGAATTATGGGGTTTGAAAATTGTTTTTACAAGAATAAATATCAGCAAAGGTCCACAGAACCAATGGTTATGAATATTAAGCAATTAAAATGAATAAATAATGAAGGAGCAGCAGAAGCTTCTTTATTAAAAGTCAGCTTTCAGTAGTTATATGTTTCCTTTTCTTGAGACACAAAGATAACTCGGAAGAACTGTTTTCTAGTTTGGCCTGTAAATATTGGAAGTTGCTTGCTACCACACCCTATATTATAAACAGAAATGACACTGGTTTTTGACCTCACATAAGTGTTCACTTAATCTTTATCAATTAGCTACTGAACCAAAGCTTTTCTCATCAAGAATCTTTTAAAAGGCTTAAAATAAGAATGTGTACTGTTTTTAAAGGAAGGTTAAGCCTTGATTTTTAATGTAGGTTCTTTTTGTTTTTATTTTTAACTGATTCCATGAGTTAGGATTCCCTGGCAAAATAGCCTAACATGTATCAGATAGATGGTCACTCGTAGCCTATAAGATACTGAATGATGTGGATGACATTTTTAAATAATCAGAGATAAGGTTATAATACTGGTTTATTAATAATAGCTTTATATAACCTTTTAATATAACATGAATTTTTTAATTTAAAATACACTCATCTAGCTACCCTACATTTGAATCTTAGCTGGAGATAATTCATTTATCTTTTAATTCTACTTAGATGTCTCCCACATTGGTACAGAAGCAATTTTTATTATATACTGGCTAGCAAAGTAAATCCATTCACTATTAAATAAATGCAAACTATATTCATGGATAAAATATGTCAGTAGTGCTTAATATTTTCATTAAAAATTTTGTTTTCCTATTTTCTTTTACATATGAGTTTATTTGTGGACTGGGCTAGGGAGCATGAGAGGAAAAGTAGAAAAATCTAAATATTTCAAATGACACATAAAGTTAGATTTTCTTGATTGAAGCAAATCAGATCACTCAAAAGAATACAATGTAAAGCAGGTTTTGACCTTACAGAGAGTGAACTAGTTCTACTTTCAATTGAAGTGAATATGAAGAATTATATGAGCCATTCTCAGGAAACTTTAACCTCCCAGGCTCCTTCATGCCTTGTCTACATGTCCTTATCTTATTTGTAGGGCTGTTTCCCTCCCTTTATATACTTCTGCTTCTTTTTATATGTCTGTTCACCTCCACCACTGCCACTACCACACTTTCTTTTTGATTCTGTTCTTCCTATCAAGAGATATGTTCATTTATTTTTATTTTTGTTAATTGTAATGGTTTTCTGTCCATCAGCTTTGCTTTTATTTTTTAACAAAGTATGTTTTCATAGTTTTATGTGTTGATAAGGGATTTTAAAACATAGATAAATAGAAAGCTTTCCTTTTCAATAAGCAAATTAATTTTTTGCATTTTGCTTCACTATAGCTTTCAGTTGATTGTTTTTGTGAGTTAAGGGCTCTTAATGAAAACTACATTTCTCTTTTTCTGATTGAAACCCTAAAATATTCATACAAATTAGTGTAATCTGGCCATGTTCATAATAAGCAGTTACTTGAGAAAACAGTTTGGACATTCTGTCAAATTCTGAGTATTCAAGAATTTCTTCAAATAACGATAGAGTTTGTTTACTGAATAGATGGAATAAATGGCTTTTAGTTTGAAAAGATGTTGATTGCCAAATGGGAATAGTGCCCACCATTATTAACAGTTGTTCTGCTAAGAATCACAAAAGAAGCAAATTTTTATCTACTGCCACCACAGTCAAAACTTAAATTTTTTTTTTTTTTATGTTGTTCTTATGTTGGTCTCCAGAACCCAACCTTTCTCTTGTGCCTGTCATGTTTTGTGTGCATGTTTGATTGTTCTGCTTTATAATTTGCATACATAGATTTTTCCCACTCCCTCTAGTTTTTTTTTCTGTGAGCTTTTCTCATCTAGTCTTAACAGTTCGCCCCAGTGTGGAAAATCATATGCAGTTAACTCTTTTCATCCTAAAAGGTTTCTTTCACAAATGCAACCATGTTTTTGTACGTTGTGGGAATTAACTCAGTACTCAGAAGATAAATTGCTAAGATTCTTTAAAAACGTTAATTGTTGTGTTCCCTTTTTTGTACTGCAGGTCTTCCGACCCCGAACTCCACCAGAAGCAATTGCACTGTGTAGCCGTCTGCTGGAATACACGCCAACTGCCCGGCTGACACCACTGGAAGCTTGTGCACATTCATTTTTTGATGAATTACGGGACCCAAATGTCAAACTACCAAATGGGCGAGACACACCTGCACTCTTCAACTTCACCACTCAAGGTAATTTCAAATACTTAGTTCTTTTACTATTTCTGAGAAACTACACAAGGGTGTGAAGTAACACTCTGTTTATTAAATAACTCTGTAGGACCAAAAAAAACATTAAGTACTTATGCAGGTGGGAAAGACCCTTTCTTACCATATCTAAGCTACTACTTGTGTGGTTTTGTACAAAACAGTATCAGATAAAATTTTTCAGATAGGCACAACTTCTCTGATTTTTAGCAGATTATTATAAATCTTGTCATAATGAGAAGTTATAAAGATGTCACTGGGACTTTGACTGATGTACAATTTAATCTTCAGGTTTGTATCTGAAACTTGGAGCATGTAATATTCTTCCTTCACAAGAATTTATGTCAAATTTTTTAAACCTAGAAATAAATTGGTGGCTATATTTGTGTAAATCGAGATATCTTACAAACACGAGGAGAACTGGAGTGCTATAACTCTTAGAAGTTAATGTAAGTGATACAGATATAGAAATTCCCACCCTCTCTGGAGCTTGGCACCATTGCTACTACTAAGCAAATATTAAAAGGAAAACCGAGTTTGTGTATTTCTGCTTTCTGTGGTATCCAGAGGTAGTCATTATTTGTTCACCACTTTTGTGTGTACTTTTTTCCTCTAAAACATTGAATGATTCATTTAATCAACACAGTACCTCTAATGATGTGATTTTCTTCCAAATTGAACATTAAAAGAGTACAACTTCTCACAGGTAAAATAAGCAAGAAATAGTTGATTGCTTGACTGATTAGTCAGCTTAGTCAAGCTAAAAATATAGAAAGGAGACGGAGAGCTTTCTGTGACCAGGAAATAGATACAGTTTCTTTTAAGGTGAATTTTTAGCCCATATTTAAGTTGAATGTGGACAAATGAATTACTTAAACTATAGATTTGGAAGATCTGAGATGCTGATAAAATAGACTTGGATGATTATGTTTTCTATAATCTTAAACTGTCAGTAGTATGTAACTATGAACAATGCTGATGTAGACTTAAACTACATTCATAGAAGAAATATGTTCAGATACCCTGGGACTATTAATTCTGACTATTAAGGCTGATGGAACATTATTTGGAGTATTGTTTTGGGTGCTGGCTATACCATTTTAAGAATATTAATGAATGGCAAGTAGGGTACACACATAGGCAAAATTGAATATAGGGCCTGGAAAAATGAAAACTTAACGGGTTCCTGAAAGCTATCTAAAAATACCTCAAAGACTGTTTTCAAAAAAAAAGGGGTAGACATATTTTTTGCTTCAAATTGCAAAATTGAAAATAGAAACAGAAAATTAGAGAGCACTATACATTTGGGCTTACCCTAAGGACTTCAGACACTGGTACAGTAGAGACTGAACACAGTTATTAATGAATCAATGAAGTTTTCAGGTGCTTAACAGTAGAATATATTCATCTCTGTATTAGGAAAAAGCTGGATAGTGTCAAATAATGTAGATAAGATTACTTCAATTTGGCAGATTAGATTGGGAAACTCTTCTTAACCTCTTGTAGAGGAAAGATTCTGTAATGCCATGTCATATAAATTTTAACTCTTGCTGTGTAGCTAAGTTGGTTAGAACATTGTCCCGATATGCCAAAGTTGCAGGTTTGATACCTGGCCGGGGTACTAACAAGAGTCAACCAGTATTCACAGTACGCATAAATAAGTGTAACAACACATCTTATTCTCTCTCGCTCTTAAAAAAAAAAAAAAGAAAAGCCAACAAATTTTTTAAACATTTTTAATAGTTATTGCTTTTGTTTTAATCAAGAATAATATATGTAGCTTGAAGAAACTGTTGAAAATACAAGAAGTAGCCTTGGTTAGGTAGGTCAGTTGGTTAGAGCATCATCTCAATGTTAAGGTTGTAAATTCGATCCCAGGTAAAGGGCACATACAAGAATCAACCCATGAATGCATAAATAAGTGGAACAACTTGTTACAGTGTATTATAATTGTTCTTTTGTGTTAGTTACTATTGTTAAGCTCTTACTGTGCCTAGTTTATAAATTAAATTATCATAGGTATCTATGTATAGGGGAAAAAACAGCTTATGGAGGGTTTGGTACTATCCTCAGTGTCAGGTATCCACTGTGGGTCTTAGAACATATGCCCTGTGGATGGTGGGTGGGGGGTATTGTAATTACATTTTATTCATCATTCACTTTCATATAAATTGAATCATATAATATGTTACCTTTTGTGTTTGTCTTCTTTTAGGTTAGTAGGATAAACCTACCATATGAACAGAACTATGAAGAGTAAATACTTGAGTAAAATAAACATAAGTTTTATTGAGTGTTAAAGTAAAGCTTAAGCCCTGGCTGGTGGCACAGTGGATAAGGTGCCATCCTACGAACCCAAAGGTCGCTGGTTTGATTCTCCAGCCAGGTCCATAGCTGGAGGCAGGTGAAAGGCAATCATACATTGAATTGATGCCCCCCCCCCCTTGCTCTCTCCCTTCCCCTCTCTCTAAGAAGAATAAATAAAATCTTTAAAAAATAAAAAATAAAAAATTAAAATCTTAAAAAACAAAAAGAAAGTAAAGCTTAGAACAACGCTAACTGCAATTTGATTTGGTATAGTGCCACAAGTAATTAGCCATAAATGGTAACTAGTATAACTTTCCTGTGATCAGGTAGAGGACAAAGAGAGGTGAACAGATAAGAGACAAAAAACTTTGAGAAGCTTCTTACATCCTGGATCCACAACTCAGGAAACTCAGACCTTTCATTTTTTGGCACTGAGCTTCAGTATTCTGGGACCCCTTGATTGCTGGTATTATCTACATCCAAACATTGGAAACTGGGTTGTACCTCTGGCACATCTCCTTTCCTCCCATCTTTGGATTTCAAAGGTTTGATGTATCTGAATCAAACCTTAGTAATAAGCAGGTGGAATTAGGAAATCCCAAAAGGGATCAATATATCTTTTTCCAATTTCTTATCTATTCTAAGAATGGAATATATTGAGAAATAGGCGATTTTGTATGTTTAGAGGGGAATCTCCAATTGTTAATCCCACCAGAAACATCCCCCATCCCAATTTTCTACCCAATTGGTATGAAGTTTTACCAAGTAAAATTATTTTAATGAGCATTGTAGGCATAGGACAAGGGCTAGGCAGGGGTGACAAATTAACCATTTATATTAATATGATTTAGTTTGAAGAGTTTAATTTTCTACCATTTAGCTGGGTTATCTGAGAGAAAGATAGCTTTGTGGAGAGATAAGGAAAAGTAGTGGATTATGGGCTAGGCCAGAGGAGGGGAGAACTGCTTAGATATTGGAGCAGCCAGAGCTCATGCTGATGTGGTTGTCTTGGAGTGCAGTGATACGAGTATCTGGATATGAGAAAAACATATCCAGGTGAAATGAGGAAAGGAGGTCCAGAAAGCAAGTAGAAGGGGGAGAGTGGGAGCAGTAAAAGGAAGAGTAAAGAACACGAAAGGATCAGAGAAATAGATTTTTAATGGAGTGTAGGAACGTGTCACAGAATAGAAAATGATGCAGGGAGGCTGAAAACACATTAGGAAAGGGTAACAAGAACAAGCGTTCTAGAAGCCCAGCTCATCATTTGAAAACAGTGCACTACTTATTTATAAAACTTACATAGTTCATTATATGATGATGATTAGTAGGCTCTATGATTTGTAGCAATGAATTTTAAGACAGCTTTCCTGTTATAAAATAGTGATTCGCGTAAATATGTTCAGCCCACCTGAAGTGATGAAGTTTCTTCCCATATTCTCAAATTGCTATGAACCTTGATTTGAGCCTTTCTGGGGTTTAGATTATTTTATTATAAATTGTCTAAAACCTGAAATTTAGACTATTTCATTATAATAACCAGGATAAATTTACATAAGATAGAAACTTTTGATTTATATGTAGGATATAAATCAAATCATAAAACTGCTCTTATATGTAGTGCCCCTCCATTTAAAAAATACTTAAAAAACTAAACTGTAAACTTTTTACAGTTATCCCTGTTTTGTGTTGTGTTCTTTTGAGTGAAAATGACTATAAAAAGGCTTTTATAAGACAGTGAACTTTTAATTCCCAGCCAGGGCACATAACCAGGTTGCAAGCCAGGTCTCCAGCCAGGTCCCCAGCTGGAGGCAGGTGAAAGGCAACCATACACTGGTGTTTCTCCTCCTTTCTTCCTCCCTCCCTGCCATTCTTCTTTTTCTTCTTTTTTTTAAATGTTATTTATTATTTTTAGAGAAGGGCAGGGAGGGAGGAAGAAAGGAAGAGAAACACCAGTGTATGGTTGCCTTTCACCTGCCTCCAGCGGGGTACCTCATTACATGCCCAGACTGAGAATCAAACCAGTGACCTTTGGGTTCATAGGACTTTTGGGTTCAAAGGCTGACACCTCTCCACTGAGCCACCAGCCAGGGCTGAATAACATCTTTAAAAAAAAAAAGTGCATTTGAGGAAAACTGGGTATAAATAATGGATTAAAGGTTGCTGGTTCCATTCCCCAACCAGGGCACGTAGCCAGGTTGCAAGCCAGGTCTCCAGCTAGATCCATAGCTGGAGGCAAGTGAAAGACAACCATACATTGATGTCTCTCTCCCTCTCTGCCTCTCTCCTTTCCCCTCTCTCAAAAATAATAAATAAAATATTTTAAAATATAAGTGGATTCTGTAAATAAGTGAGAGGTAGAGCTGTTCATACATATTAAAGGAATTGATGTCAGTTATTCTTTAATATATTATAAATAGAGTAATTTTTCTAAGTAATCAAGTTGTACTCTTCTAGGTGTTGAAATGCTAAACCAATGGACATGCACTACAGCAAAAGCTTGAGAAAAACTAACGAGTACACTAAGGGGGTAGGTTAGTTAGGTGTGACTAGAGTAATACTAGCAAATAATATTGATTGTACTTAAGATTTGAAGATCTAAATTATCAATTTATGAGAATTATTGTCATTTTCTATGAGATTATTTGGTTCACGCTGCTGCTTTGGTCATGCTACTGAGAAGAATGTGGAATGATACAGGAACAAACAAGAAACAACTAGTATCTTGACTTAAAGATCTCTGTCTAGTGGACAGATACAGTTCCAGAAAGACCAGAATACTGGTGATACATGATAAATAACTCAGGCAATAAAAATGTTATATTTACTGGGTTGTAACCTCCTCAGGAACTTCCCAGATATAATAGAAACTAAGACCAAAGAGAAAGGTGAACCACTCCAGATTCATAGGCAGCAAGTTAAATAAACAAGAGAATTTACAGGCTGTCTTAGGTGGCAAAACAGGTAGATCTCAGTACCCACCTGCCTAATCTGAAGAGGTTTTATAGAGGTTCTAACTAGGTTTAGTCACGTATCTAGGGGGCCTTAACTGAGGCCAATCACATACTCAGTCCAGATAGTCTCAACACCACACTTCTGTCTTGTGTTACATCTTTGGAGCAGCTTCTGGGAGCAGGGAAAGCAAATGTAGCACACATTCCAAAGCACAGGGGAGTGGATGAGGGGCCTCCGGTCGCTGGGGTTCGGTACAGGGCCCAACCTCTGGTCATGTCTTTTTTATGATCTTCCCCAACAAGTATTGCATATGAAAAAATGTAAGTCAGGCCTAAAGTTAGTTCCTAGTCTAACTAGTTATAGACCTTGACAAAGGCATTATCTCTGAATTTCCTCATTAAAAAAAAGCAAGGTGGTAAGAGTAAAGAATATTCAGGGAGCCCTGGCTGGTAGCACAGTGGGTAAGGCGCCGGCCTGCGAACCCAAAGGTCACAGGTTCGATTCCCCAGCCAGGGCACATAACCAGGTTGCAAACCAGGTCTCCAGTCAGATCTGTGGCTGGAGTCAGGTGAGACGCAACCATACATTGATGCCTCTCTCCCTCTCTGCCTCTCTCCCTTCCCCTCTTTCTAGAAATAATAAAAAAAAAATTTTAATCTTTAAAAAAAAAAAGAATATTCAGGGATATTTCCAACTCCAAAATTCTGATTATAAAAATGAATTGACTCCAGAAATACAAGAAATAAAGCTAAAAACATACACCATGCCAGGGTGAAATATGTAAAATCATGATATCAATGGATACAGAAAAATAAGACTGATTCCTCCAGAATTCAAAATATTAGCAATTTTATTTTAAATGCTCATGAAGTTATTATTAATAGAATAAAAGAACTCATAGTAATGCTTCACTTATTCAGCTTCACCAGGAATGGAATTCTGAGTGATAAAATTTTTAGGTTCTAAAGCTAATTTTTTTAATCACCAGAATTTTTTAAATATTAATATTTTGCCAAGTACAATTTCTAAAATATGTCACCACTATGAATATAGAGCACTAACACATTCAGACATTGTTGGGTAACTGGTATTCTGGGACAGAGCAGCCATGGGTTTTGCAGATAGCATATTTGTCCTCCTATTTCCGTTACACCAAGCAACAAGAATAAGCCTTGTAATTATTTGTTTACTGTTTGTCTGATCTTCTGTTTAATATTTAATTTTCTTAATGAGTATAGAATATGTAGTCAACAGTTGGAACTTGGTCAGAGATTTTCTGGGTACTCTGAAATTGTTAGGAAAGGAGAGAAGCAGTAATTGGAGGTTACTTATTTATCTAAAAATAGTTCAGTAATGTGTGAGATCAAGATGCATCATCCTAGCATTTGAATTAAATGTTCCAAAAAATACACAAATAAAACGAGCACACCATTGTTAAATCATTTCAACCTTTTATGTTCCCTGGCTGGGAATCAAACCATGACCTTTGGGTTCGCTTTGGGTTTGGATGTGCAGGCCCCGTGGCTTGTATCCACTGAGCCACCAGCCAGGGCTTAACCTGTTTGAATGGAGAGAAATAACAGTTTAACTATGTATATAACCACTGGGAATTTTAATATGTACATAAGACAGATATATAGATGAAGAAAGTCTCCCTTTTTCAGTGTCTCCTTTCTGGAGCTCTTCAGGTTGAGCTCCCTCAGAACTAACAAAGGAAGAAGATTCCCTTCTACTCAATGACTAGAATTTCATTACATCACTATTAAGACCAGATCTAGTCAACAGAGAGGTTATTTCTTTCCTCCATTTAACACATTGATTGTTGCTCTCAGATTTATCTTCATGTTTCAAACTACAGTTTTAACAAACATACATACCCACTCACTGCCCTGCCCCTCCCCCCCCCCAAAAAAAAAAAAAAAAACTAGGAAAGTTTCTTACCTGCTTCTTTTTATCATTGATTTTGGGAATCTTATATTTGTAAGGATAGAGATTTTAGATTAAAGGAAACTTCAGGGGTTTGTTGTTGTTGTTGTTGTTGTTGTTGTATTGCATCCATCCCCTTTTTGCTCCCCTCTGTCCCCCTACCTACCCACCCATTCCCCCCAAGTCAATCCCACCTGTTGTCCATGTCCATGGTTCCTTTATTCTAGGTTCTTGTCTAAATTGCTCCCCTTTCTTGCCTCTTCCTCCCCCCTCCCCCCAACCCCCTTCCCCCTAACCGCTGAAGGCCTCTTCACTGTATTCATATATTTGGTTCTGTTTTGCTTGTTGTTAGTTTTGTTCATTATTGTCCTGTAATGGGTGAGATCATATGATATTTGTCCTTCACTGACTGGCTTATTTCACTAAGCATAATACTCTCCAGTTCCACCCATGTTGTTGCAAAGGGTACAAGTTCCTTTCTTTCTGCTATATAGAATTCCATTGTGTAAATGTACCAAAGTTTTTTGATCCAATCATCCACTGATGGGCACTTAGGCTGTTTCCAGCACTTGGCTATTGTAAATAGTGCTGCTATGAACATAGGTGTACATAGGTTCTTATGAATTGGTGTTTCAGGATTTTTTGGATATAGTCCAAGTAGTGGAATCGCTGGATCAAAAGGCAGTTCCATTTTTAGTTTTTGAAGGAAACCCCATACTGTTTTCCACAGTGGCTGCACCAGCCTACATTCCCACCAATAGTGTATGAGGGTTCCCTTTGCCCCGCATCCTTGCCAACACTTGTTGTTTGCTGATTTGCTGATGATTGCCATTCTGACAGGTGTGAGGTGGTATCTTATTGCAGTTTTAATTTGCATCTCTCTGATGACTAGCGATGTTGAGCATTCTTTCATATGCCTCTGGGCCCTTTGCATATCTTCCTCAGTGAGTTGTCTGTTCAGGTCCTTTGCCCATTTTTTAATTGGGCTGTCTGTCTCCCTGGTGTTGAGTTGCACTAGTTCTTTATATATTTTGGAGATCAGACCCTTGTCTGAGGTCTCATTGGCAATTATGTTTTCCCATATAGTTGGTTCCCTTTGAATTTTGCTGATGTTTTATTTAGCTGAACAGAAACTTTTCAATTTGATATAGTCCCATTTGTTGATTCGTTCTTTGATTCCCTTTGCCCTTGGTGAAGGATCGGTAAACATATTTCTGCGTAGGATATCCAAAAGTTTACTGCCTATATTTTTCTCCAGGACCTTTATGGTGGCACTGCTTATGTTTAAATCCTTTATCCATCTTGAGTTTATTTTGGTGTATGGTGTAAGTTGGTGATCTAGTTTTATCTTTTTGCATGTTACTGTCCAGTTCTCCCAACACCATTTGTTGAAGAGACTGTTTTTACTCCATTGGATGTTCCTTCCCTCTTTGTCAAATATTAGTTGACCATAGAGTCCTGGGTTAATTTCTGGGCTCTCTATTCTGTTCCATTGATCTATATAGTCTATTCTTATGCCAGTACCAGGCTGTTTTGATGACAGTAGCCTTGTAGTATTGTTTGAAGTCTGGTATTGTGTTTCCTCTTACCTTGTTCTTCTTTCTCAGGATTGCTGTGGCTATTTGTGGGCATTTTTGGCTCCATATATATTTTTGAAGTATTTTTTCTATTTCTGTGAAGTCTGTCATTGGTATTTTAATTGGGATTGCATTGAATCTATAGATTGCTTTGGGTAGTATGACATTTTAATGATGTTAATTCTTCCCACCCATGAACATGGTATATGCTTCCATTTATTTGTATCTTCCTTGATTTCTTTCTTCATTGTTCTGTAGTTTTCTGAGTACAGGTCTTTTACCTCCTTAGTTAAGTTTAAAAAATATGGAACGCTTCACAAATTTGCGTGTCATCCTTGCGCAGGGGCCATGCTAATCTTCTCTGTATCGTTCCAATTTTAGTATATGTGCTGCCAAAGCGAACACAAACTTCAGGTTTTGTCAGATAGCTAGGTATTGTTGAGTTTAGTGTTTAAAATTCATTTTGCTTTTCTTTAAATTGCACATGTATTAAAATGTTTGGTTATGGAGCACATAATGATTGATACACCATCAAAACATTCTTAATATTTTCCAATAAATTACTAAGTGGGTTTCTGATGAAAATTTTCATGGCATGTTCAATTAGTTGAAGAAATCCTTATCATACACTAACTTTTCTGGAACCATTAGCCATGTTTTGAATCATGTCTGTGAGGTAACAATCTAGCTCTTATTCTTCCCAAGAATTCTGCCTCTTTTCAAAGGTGGCCCCAATATCAGTATTTTGGTACTCTCAATCCTAGCACACGTATTTAATAAATAAATACTAGCATTTTATTTTCAGTCTCATCTATACTCCTTATTCTCTATATTCAAGAAATACATGCACTCTCCTGATCTTAAAAGCTTCTGTTGCCACGTTGATTCTGTCCTCTAAAATAACGTCCTTTTTTCATTCTTTCACTTCAGTTTGTGTCCACATTCATTGTCTCAGTTTTTGTACTGCTACAACCAGAGAAATTGAGAATAGGTAGTAATTATTGCAAACAAAAAGCAAGCACAAACATATCAGACTAGTTGTTATAGCCCCATAGAAGCACCTGCAATCTTTTCCCACAAAAAGGATGGACTTGTAGTGTAGAGAACAGGACTATATCAAGAGTACATGGAGGCTTCCTCATTCACACAGACAATAGCTATCACAGTTAACAAGCTCTCTGAGAAGAGCTAAAAGATAGAAAGCAGTAGACATTAAGAAAGTCTATAATTAGCCCTGGCTGGTGGCTCAGTGGATAAGGTGCCAGCCTGCAAACCCAAAGGTTGCAGGTTCGATTCCCCAGCCAGGGCACATAACCAGGTTGCAAACCAGGTCTCCAGTCAGATCTGTGGCTGGAGGCAGGTGAAACGCAACCATACATTGAGAGATGTCTCTCTCCCTCTCTGCCTCTCTTTCTTCCCCTCTTTCTAAAAATAATGAAATAAAATCTTTAAAAAAAAAAAAGTCTTAAAATCTCTAGTCATTCTCTTGTCTTTTTTTTTTGAGTTGGGCCTTTGGTCATAGAGAGCTTTTAATTCAAAAGTGCCTATATCCTGAACAGGTTGAATGCCTTTCTTATCAGCTTATTTGTGTAGTTGTTTCTATTTTCTATTTCTATTGCTCAGACAAATACAGTTAACATTTTCTCTGTGTCCTGGGACCTAACATACTATTTCATGTTCAGTATTATTTAAGGAATAGATGGATTTTAGAGAAGCCTTTGTATTTTAGCAGGTTTTTATCTTAATTGGGATGGTAAATCTGACTTCTTTTAAGTTACTGAGAATAACTACCATATCCTCTGTCCATTTTTATTCCTAGAACCTTACAGTCATCAGCCTTGGCATCTGGGATTCTCTTGGCTTTACTAGGTATAAGATAGTGGTTTACTAGATATAAGATGAACTGACTTGAAATAAAAACAACATAGAATTGTCCTGTTCCTTAGTGAGAACCAAAACGACTACTAAAGCTGATTGTGAGAATACAATATCTCTTCGAATCTGATCATTAGGGCAATGGTTTTCCAACTGTGTCCAACATTGTTATTTGATGAGCTGACCTGAGTCTTCTTATTTAAGAGAAAAAAGATAACTAATGTCAGTTTTAAATTTTCTACCTATTCATTGTTTATAAATATTGGCAACAGCTTGTTTGTTGTTGAATCAGGAATTATTTGGATATTTAGGTACAAAATTGAATAAGTCAACATTAGCAGGGGCTTTGTACCAGAAAACATTTTTTAATGTTTCCCTTGCTATACTGGCTGGAGGGAGTGACACATGAGAACTGCTTAGGGGTTTCCTTTTGAGTTGATGAAAATGTTTTGAAACTAGATACAGGTGATGGTTATATAAGATTTGAATATACTAAATGTCACTAAATTATATACTTTTAAAATGGTTAAATTTGTTTGTGAAATTTATTTTAATTTTAAAAAAAGAAAAGAAAGAAAAACTAGGCCCTGGCTGGATGGTTCAGTTAGTTGGAGAGTCATCCCAAACACCAAAAGGTTATGGGTTTGATCTTCAGTTGGGGTGTTTATGGGATGCTTTTCTCTCTCTCCCCTCACCCCTACCTTCTGCTCTCTCTAAAATCAATAAGCATATTCTCTGGTGAAGACTTTTTTTTTAATAGCTGTTTTTCTAACATAAAATTCTATGCTGTGTCTGTGAATTGTCAAAATATATGTTTGTAGCTCAGAGAATAATATCCTTTTGTAGCTACCATAGTCGTGTAATTATTTCTTCTAAATTATAACACTTTGCACCGGCCTGCAAACCCAAAGGTCACTGGTTTGATTCCCAGCCAGGGCAACATAACCAGGTTGTAAGCCAGGTCTCTAGCCAGGTTTGTAGCTGGAGGCAGGTGAAAAACAACCATACATTGATGTTTCCCTCCCTCTCTGCCTCTCTCTGAAAAATAATGAATAAAATCTTTAAAATAATAAATTTTTTAAAATAAATTACAATAGTTTATTACAGTGAAAATGAACACCCACTAGTTAAATTCTGGGAGAACAGTTATATTACCTAAAGCTAAAACCAGGTGCCTATTTATACAAACTGGCCACCATTTCTTGTTAATCTGTTTGTCATTAGATCTAAAGGTATCAGGAAGTTATTTCTTAAGGTTCATGTACAGAACTTAATTCTTTAAAGAAAACCAGTCTATATACAGTTGGCAGAAACTTTCCAAATGCAGGTAAAAAGCCTATTTCAAACTTTTAAAAAGTAACAATATAGACTTCAAGTCAAGATGGAGGCATAGGTAAACACACTGTGCCTCCTTGTGCAACTGGAGAATTACAGCTAGACCTCAAAATAAATAATACCCAGAAACATGAGAAAATTGAGCTGTGTGGAAGACCAACAACCAGGAATTTTTTTTAGTACTTTGTCTATTTCTTTTTAGAGAAAGAGGAAGCAAGGGAGAAAGAGAGGGAGAGAAACATCAAGTGTGATTGCCTCCGATGGGCCCCCAACAGGGGAATGTCGCCCACAACCCAGGCATGTACCCTGACTGGGAGTTGAACTGGTGACCCTTTGGTTTGTAGGCTGGCACTCAATCTACCAGTCAGGGCTACAACCAGGAATTTAAAGAAACCACATTCATCTAGACAGGTAGGAGGAATGGAGATGCAGTATGGCACAGAAAGGCAGCAAAACAGGCAGTCACACATTCACATGTGGTGTATAAAAATTGGGAGGGATACCTTGGCAGCAAGCAGTCCCAGCTCCAGGCCAGATGCATCATCCAGGGTTCCAGCAACAAGAAGATAAATCCCAACAACTTCTAGCTGTAAAGACAAGTGGGGGTTGGGGCAGCTGCAGAAACTGCCAGATTTTCAGGAGACTCTGTTTAAAGGGCCCACCCTCTCTGAGATTCAGCACTAGGGCAACAGCTGGAAGGCCACCAGGCACAAGGATCGAGTGCCAGGGAAGCCTCTTGAAGCCAGGTGGCAGCAGTGTCTCCTCTGAACTCTCCCCTCACACATAGCCACAAAGCAGTGAAGCATGTTGCCATGCACTGGCAATTACCTGAAGCTCTGTCCCACACAATTTACAAGTATCTTTTCTACAGTAAGTCGTTTCTATAGAAAATTGAGGAGGCAAAGAAATATGGCCCAAATGAAAGAACAGGAAAAAACACATAGAAAAAGAACTAAATGAAATAGAGATAACCAACCTATCAGGTGCAACGTTCAGAAAACTGGTGATTGGATGCACAGGGAACTCATTGAGTGTGCTAACAACATAAAGAAATGAAGGTTACATACACTAAGTGAAATAAAGAAAAATGTACAGGGAACCAACAGTGAAGGAGATGGAGCCAGGGTCCATATCAACAATTTGGAACATAAGGAAGAAATAAGCACTGAGCCGGAACAGCAAGAAGAAAAAATAATTTAAAAAAAAAAAACAAAAAACCCAGAATAGTACAAGGTGCCTCTGGGACATCTCCAAACATACCAATATCTGAATATAGGAATGGTAGAAGGAGGAGAGGAAAACCAAGAAATTGAAAACTTAATGTGAAAACATAATGAAGGAAAACCTTCCTAATTTGGCAAAGGAAATAGGACATGCAAGTCCAGGAAACCCAGAGAGAGAGTCCCAAACAATTTGGACCCAAAGAAGACTACACTAAGATGCATCATAATTAAAATGCCAAAGTTTGAAGATAGAATCTTAAAAGCAGCAAAGAAAAGCAGAACATTAACTACAAAGGAGTTTCCATAAGACTATTCAGCAGATTTTTCTCAAAAGAACCTTTGCAGGCAAAAAGGGGCTTGCAAGAAGTATTCAAAATGATGAAAAGCTAGGACCTACAACCAAGATTTACTCTATTCAGCACAGCTATCATTTAGAATGGAAGGGTAGATAAAGTGCTTCCCATACAAGGTAAAGCTGAGTAAGAGTCTATCATCACTATGGACATGGACAACAGGTGGGATTGACTTTGTGGGGAATGGGTGGGTGGGGAGGGGGACAGAAGGGAGCAAAAAGGGGATGGATGTGATACAACAACAATGAAATTAAATTTAAAAAAAAAAGACTCTATCATCACCAAGCCATTATTACATGAAATGTTAAAGGAACTTAAGAACATCAAAACTGTGAACATTAAAATGACAAAAAATTCACAATTATCAACAACTGAATCAAACAAACTAAACAAGCAACCAGAACAGGAACAGAATCATAGATGTGGAGTTCATTTTGGAGGGTTATCAGCTGGGAAAGGGTAAGGGAAAAACGGGGGGCAAGTGCAGGGATTAAGAAGCAAAATAGACGGGGGCGGGGGGGGGGGTTGTTAACATAGTAGTATAGGAAATGGAGAAGCCAAAGAACTTACATGGACATGAACTAAGGCAGGGGAATTGCTTGAGGGAGTTGGGAGTACCCAGAAGAGGAGAGTCAAAAGGGGAAAAATAGAGACAACTGTAATAGCATAATCAATAAAATGTATTTTTCAAAAAGTATCTTAGTGAATTCAAAACAAAATAGAATTAAGACATTCTTATTTTTAGTAAAAGCAGTGAGACTTTACAGAGATGCTTGTTAAATCCTGTTTCCACTAGCATTTTGATGGGTCTTATCTGCCCTTCTTATAAACAGTTGGGTAGATTGTTTACTTGTTGTGGTGAGTGCCTACACACAGGCACACAGACTGTGGTCATGTTCTTTTTTTCCTGTGTCACCATCACCCTCAATTCCTGCAGTCAAATATTGTCAGTCATTTGGGAAAACCTAGTATATTTAAGTTAATAAAGGATGGAAATAGATCTTATCAATATACTTTTTCTTAAACTCTTAGCCAGTATCATCTTCCAGATAGCTTTAGTTCTCAGACGCATTCTAATTGTAGCAGACAATACCTTGGTTATGTATCACAACATTTCTGTGTGCTTTCTCTGTAGCTCATTGAATGAGTTTCAGATGCAGGTTTATCACATCTTTTGTTTTTTTTTTCTGTTAAACCAGTGTTTTACACTAGTATTTTATATTTATTGTTACTAGTAGTTTGGCATAGAAAGTTAAAAGTGAACTCTAACATACGTCTTAACCTTTTCTCTAGAACTGTCAAGTAATCCACCTCTAGCAACAATCCTTATTCCTCCTCATGCTCGGATTCAAGCAGCTGCTTCAACCCCCACAAATGCCACAGCAGCCTCAGGTGAGGACCCATAAGTCTCATCTATTAAAAAAAAAAAATACTGTTTTTTGAAAACAGACATTATTGCTTCCACATGTGGACATTTAATGCCTTCCAAGTATCAGTAACAGTGCAGCCATACGAATGAATAAATGTAAATAAAATGGTGCTATATTCTCAAAAAGCACTAAAGGACCCCACAAATACTTTTTATATAAAGTGGAAATATCTTGTTATAATTTAAATTTTTTGTTATTTTAAAAGTCATGCTTTTTATATAATTTGTTGATTAATATGAGGTCTGTCAGAAAACGTCCAGCCATTGTTAATATAATGAGAACGGTTTGCACATCATCAGTGTAACCTGGCGGCCAAGGAGAGTGGAATGAAATGCACATGTGCATAAACAATGGTGACTTCACTGTAGTAGTCAGTGTGGGTGATAGATGCCATTGAGTGAGCAAGTGAACTCATTCAAAATGACTAAATGAGAACAACAACAACATATCTACATCAAATTTAGCATTAGGCTTGAACATTCTTCTGGAAGCTATTCAGATGACTCAGAAGGCCACAGCTGTGGCCAGCTGGTGATTGGCAGCTTCATCATGACAATGTACCCACTCATGTATCATGTCTCATGCTTTTTTGTTGAAACATCAAATCATCCGGGTAACTCAGCCCCCCTACAGCCCAGATTTGGTGCCTGCAACTTCTGGCTTTTACCAAAACTAAAATCACCTTGGAAAGGGAAGAGATTTCACACCCTTATGAGAGTCAAACAGATATAACAGAGCAGCCGATGGCATTTGGGAGAACTGTGTGAGATGCCAAAGTGCTTACTTTGAAGGGGATTGAGGCTCCATTGTCTTATGTACAATGTTTCTTTGTATCGTCTTCAGTAAATGTCTGTTTTTCATATTACATGACTGGATACCTTCTGAACAGAATTCCTATATATCAAATGAGATGCTGATAGCAGAATGCAATCTGTACAAACACAATGTTATTGAAGATAATTCAATTTGATTGAATACTTTAAATGTAAATTGTATTAGTATACTGAGAGACAAATTTTTAAGAAGTATAAGATATATATAGATTGGGGAGTTTAATCATTTGATAGGCCTAACACTGCAATGCAGATACATTAAACTAAGATTTAGAACAGAATGTGGTCAGGTCTTGTCTATTAAAATTTTTTAAAAAGAAAAAGAAAAATCATTCCTCATGGTGTCCCAGGGTACAGCTAAGTGTACTGATGATCTCTTAATGAGTCAGTGTTGGGGCCTGATTTAGTACAAATCACTGTTACTACAGATATTCTCAAAATAAGTAACCTTTGAGTGGATAGAAGGTCCTCTAAAGAATGGCTGGGTACTGTTTAAAATGAAGTTAGAGATGTACTAGGTAGCATAGTCAGGTTCAGAATTTGGTATTCACTTTGTTCTTACAAAAAGCAGATGTTAGGAGCTGACTTTATTTTTATTCAATCATCTGTTACATTAAACTATGTTGGATTGGACCCATTTTTTGCCTATGGGCATTTATGCTTCAGAAGATAATATTCTTTTATTGTTAGTTCCCTGCATTCAACAGTAAGTCAAAATCCTTCTGTTGTCTGATACAAGAGTTTTTTACAAGAGTTTTTTGTTTCTGCCCAATCTTAATCCTTTGGAACATTGCTAGGAAAGATTAAAAACATTTCCTGGTAGTCCATGTCCTACCTTTGTTCCAGAAGAAATCTGGGGGAAAAAAGGCCTGTTTCCTTCTTCTAGTTAGTTCTATTAACATATGCCACCATGAGAAAGTATTGAATTTTACTAGTTTTAGTATTGTTTTACTAGTTTTCCCATTTTTGTAAAATGAGTGGCAATGCTCTCCTAGAGTAATTTTGTAAAAAACGAATATGCACTGAAATGTGCTTTAAATATTTTCCAAGTAAGAATCAGAGTTTTTAAAATATATATGTGACCTATTTATTCAGAAGGAAGGCAGATTGCTTAGATAAGCTATTAATAAACTTACTAAAAAAAAGTCAAAAAAAGAATAAGCTTGCTAAATTACAAACTAGATTGTGTTGATTGTTTAAAACTCAGAATAGAGCCTAACCCTGAACTAAGTGCATTTACTTGTTAAGTTTCCAGAGTTGTATTAAAATTGCTTTAGACTATTAATAAAATAAGAATTTTGATTGGTAAGTTTTCAGTAATTTCAAATGATTTTCTTAATGGGAGATACTAAGCTAGTTAAAGTAAATTAACGTTTTTAGGCAATATGTCTGCCTAAGTAGAAGCCTAGTGTAAACTTATTTTTATGTTGCTTTGATTCAGATTTTAATAGTTACCAAAAATATTTCATTGCTTTATGTATAAATACACATACATATTATTTATGTACATACAGACATAATATATATTCCTATGCTATTGACATCAAATTCCTTGTTTATACTGGCATAAACAAGGGTATGGGGAATTTAATAGAAAAATAGTAGAAAATTAGAGCTGAGTTAAAATTAGTTTAGAGAAATGCATGCCTTGAATATTTAATAGTTACCAAAAAGGATTTCAGGTATTGAGCTGAGCCTCCCACTGGCAAAAGTAAATAAATGTTACCTGTTAAATTTTCCCATCGTTTATTAGATTAAAAGTACTCTGATGATTTAGTAAAAGCAAAGTGTTTCTGGCCCAGCTGTTTGAAAAGTATTTCTCCCTGAGGCCCTTGGATTTGGTATTGTAAGAAATATAGTTAATGAAGTTTTCATCACTATTTGAATAATAAATGTAATGGTGAGTTTCATATAGATACTTTTTACATGTCCCTCAGTGTAAGCTGAAGGCACAACACCACAGTATAGTTAAAGGGAAAGTTTTCTTCAGGGCCGTAGTAAATGAGAGTCAAGTATGTCATCAAACATGCCTCGGAAAATGCTGATCTGGATGAACGAATGTTGATTATATAACATTAATGGCTATGTATTTAAATATATATAGATGTGTGTGTATAGTATGTATATATATTTTTAAAATAAGAACTTGGTTGTGTGAATTACCGTCTTTAATAGACCTATATACTACATTCTCTCTGTTGCCTCCCTTAGTTTCAGTTCCTTTAGCCAAAATAAGAAGAGTAACTACCCACTACATGGTTACCAAAGTAAGATACAGAACGTACAGAGTGCTTAGCTGGTGTTTTATTCAAGATTCATGTAGTGAATACAGGTGAAATGAAATGATTAAGACCATTGGAAAGCATTACTGTGTATATAGCAAGAACCATTAAAGTTCATACTTTTTAGGTCACTGATCCCACTTAAGGGATCTTATCTTCAGGGTACATCTAAGAGAAGGAAAAAGGCTACCATGTGCAGAGATAGGAATAGGAATAATTACACAATAACAGAAAGAACCAATCTAATTGAATGGTCAACAGTTGGAAAGTGTTTTAATAAATTATGAATCTCCATTTTTATATAATTATAAAGTTATTGTGAAGCTTATAGACATTTGTGGAAATATTCATCTTAAATGTAGCACATCACTTCAGTTTCTGGGAGTATGTTCATCATGGCTCTGACGGACATGACAAACTCTTGAAAATTACAGGTACTACCATTCTTATTTCATAAAATATAATTTCATGTATGTATGTGTGTATTTATGTTCTGATTTAATCCACACTCCCAGTGGATCCTCTCATCCATTCTCACGTTCGAGGGACCATTTATCTAGGTCATCTAAAGTAATAAATCGAGAAATTGTAGTTTTACTAATTAATATGTACCACTTCGGAAATCACCTGATCTGGTTCCAGAATAGGTGTGAGATGTAGTAGGGAATTTCGAATAAGTAAAGCAGTTTTTCTCTTTATTTGTTTTGCATGTCTTCTGGGTAATGTTTCTTTCAGTGCAGTGGGTTTTTTGTTAAAATAACTTGAAAATTTGATTTCAGTTCACCTCTCATATCTTCTGAGAACTGGTCATCTATCCCATGCTTATGTACCCATTGCCGGAAGAATGAGCACATTCATCTTTGTTTCACTCTATTAGAAAGTTTATCCTTCTTTTCACCCTGAAATTTGTTCCCCTGTACCTTTTTCCACTCAGTGATTCTACCCTGGAGTTACATAGAACAAACCCAGTTTGTACACACACATACTTCAAATTTTAATAATGGCTAGTATGCGCTCTATACTAAGGAGAATTTTAAATGTCAGCCCTGTTCTAAAGTATCAGGATATTAGTTTTTCTGTACAATTGTTAATCATCTGCACATTTTCATAAACATCAATTTTTTTGCCTCTGTCCAAGCAACTAATAAAATATATCAAACAGGACAAAGTAGGGCCATCTAGAGATGTTTGATTTTTGCTGTTTTTATAATTACTGATAAAATAAGTGAAGTGGGACCAGGCACAAATTACTAAAGATTGATTGTTCTTCTGGGTTACTGGTTACCCCTCTTGCTATTTGCTTAGCAACAGAGCATCCTTACAATATATATAATGTTGTTAAAAACCCTGTAAGATGGTTGGCTGTCGTCAAGAAAACTTTTAGACTTTTGTATCAAAGGGTGTAACTATCAAAGATGAGAATAAAACTTTAAAACCTTTTTTTAAGACTTAGAGAACTTCTAGTGTCTAAATATTTATAAAGTATAAATTTCTGTAGTCCATGTTAGAATTTCTTGGCCTATAGGTTCTGTGTTTAAAGGCAATTATATGTATAGATTGCCCTCACCTTGCTTGTTTTGTTTATTAGGATGTTTGTTACACCCTTTGCACGTTGAAAACCCTTCTAACAGAAAAGGGAATCAGGATAGGAGTTGGACAACTCTGCCTTCTCTTTTTACCTGGTCAGGGTGCTTAACTTCTCTTGAACTTGCTTTGAAAACCTTTTCCTGTTACCTTATATAAACCAATCCTGGCCTGTTCTTACAGGTTCACACTGTTAATTTCTATTCTTCCTTGGCTGTGTGCATTTCCTCTTAAAGTTGTATATTTTTAATATGAACTCATGTGAGAAAGCCCTTTAAATTGGTTTCTTTGGTTCTTCTCTCTCTACTTTGCATTAAGATTATTTGCAGTTGCTTGGTCAGAATTTTATTTTTTATAATTTTCTATTTCTTATCAGTTATTAGCCTGTTTTTGAGGACTCTAGCCACAAAATCATACCTATTGGTCTCTAAACTTTTTGAAATTAATTTTGCTAAAGTCATGGTTCAGATTTAGCCAGAGCCAATGATCCCCATTCCTTAACTATTACAGTTACTTTGCTACAAAAGTCATGTCACCTTCTATCACCAACTAATTATTTCTTCTTTTTTTTAAATACTGTATTTATTTGTTTTTAGAGAGAGGGGAAAGAAGGGAGAAGGGCAGGGAGAGAAACACCAATGTGTGGTTGCCTCTTGCACGCCCTCAACTGGGGACCTGGCCCATAATCCAGGTGTGTGCCCTGACTAGGAATCAAACCTTCGACCCTTTCGTTCGCAGGTCAGCACTAAGTCTACTGAGCCACGCCAGCCAGGGCTCACCAACCAATTCTTTCTAGTTGGACAGCATTAAACCCAGAATAATTTCTCACATTGTTTTCCACTGATTTTGAGAGTTGAAGTGTTAAACTAAGTCAGTATATTAAATTCTTACTTTTCTAAAATGACAGTAACTATCCCATCTTCTACTCCCCAAGTGTTGTTTTTCCATGCCACTTTGACAGTGCACATTGGGAAAGCTGTATTCATATCCTGTGTAGTTGTAGAATACACGATGTATACCCTCAGTTGTTCCTCTTCCTAACCCTGTCCTTGTTTTCTCTTTATCTTAACCTAAATGTATGTGGAATTTCATAAAAGTATATAGCTTTTAAAAAGGCAGATTTTTCTTCCTAATTACATAATATATAGTTATTTTAAGGGAAAAAATTATTCCATATTCTCACTTCCATAGATAATCAAAGGTAACATTTTATAATATCTGAATGGGCTTAGCTATTTGGAATGTGGAGTATATATACTGTATAGTATTCAACTGGTATTCTAAACCTGTATCATAATTTATTCAACTAATTACTTATTCTTGGACATTTGGGTTGTGTCCCGGTTTTTGGAAGCAGAATTACTAAGTCAGAAGGTATGAAGAATTTGATACATGTTGTCAAAGTTCCGTCCAGAAAGCTTATACCAGTTTACATTGCCTGCTGGCAATGTACATGTTGTCCATTTTTTCCATTACCTTGACATTAGCTAGCTGAGAGAGGAGTTGGGGGGTAATAGGATGCACGTGCTTGCTTTTAGGTGTTGCCCACTTGGTTGTCTTTTTTGGGGGATAGTACTTTACCCATTTCCTCCTATTGGCTTCAATCCACATATGCTGGTTTGACCAATTCACTGATACCAGTGAGGTTGTACCTATTCAGTGTTACAGTTTGAAGTTCACTTGGTGAATTAATTTGTACACAGTTGGGCAAGAGATTTAAAGTTGTGAGTACGTGAAAAACAATACAATAATTAATAAGTAATAGTATTAAGAATAAGCTTTCTGTTTAACATACTCAACTGTAAACCTGCTTTTGCCCAACTATATAGATAAATCAAGCCAGCTTAGTCATTATTTCACCAGAGCAGTGCTAAGTATCACTCCTAGGAAATTGTTTCTTTTTATGCAAACCATGTTTTCTCCTATTAAGGCAAAAATTTTGCCCAGGTTTTTTCCCCCCACCTCCAAAAATAATGTAAAATTTTTTTAAGTTGGTGAGTATCCTGTTGGACCTTTTGGGTGCTCTTCAAGTGTTCCTTGGTTCCTTGCCTGAAGTTACCTGCTTATATTCATATGCCTTTTCTTAGGATTTTTGTATTTTGTTTTTAAAATAAAAATGTTTCCTGTGTCGTCATGGCCTTCAGTTTCCTATTCAGCAACAAAGACCTCTCTGCTGCTGGCAGATCAAATATAAACAGTCATGTTGACAAGCCCTCCAGGTTTGCTGGTGGGTTGTATTGGTGTCTGAACTCCCGTTCTATTATTGAAATAATTAAAGCCACCGTGGTGTCTTATGCCACCTGAAGAGGGATGTGGTCAGTGGTGCTCTCATGGGCTTTTGAGCATAAACCCTAACTGGCACTCAAGTTCTTTGACATATATGTATATGTTGGTTATTTATTGCTACATATAGAGATATACTAGAATTTAGCAGCTTATAACAAGAGTAAATACTTATTATTTCATTTAATTTCTGTGGATCAGGAATTCAGGAATGTAGCTGGATGGTTCTAAGTCAGGATCTCTTATGAAGTCACAAGTCAGCCAGGGCTACGAAAACATCTGAAGGTTTGCTTGGAACTGAAAGATTACTTACAGGATTGCTCATTTAAGTGGTTGGTGAGTCTCTGCTGGCTGTTGGCAGGAGGCCTCTGTCCTTAACCATTTGTACCTCTCCTTAGTGCTACTTGAGTGTCTCACATTATGGCAGCTGGCTTCTCCTAAACCACACGATTCAAGAATGAGGACAAGGTGGAAGCCACTGTGTCTTTTATGTCCTGACCTTGGAAGTTACACATTAGTTCTGCAGTATTCTATGGACAGGCCAATGCTGTTCACTGGGGGAGGGGACTACATTAGGGCATAGACACCAAGAGTCATGATTCATTAGGGTCATCTTAGAAGGTAGCTATCAGCATGTTATACTTTGCTCCCCCAAAGCTAATAATTCTCTTCTCCGTTTCCCCTCAGGGCTATCCTCTGTTTATTTGTTTGTACTTACTGTAGCTGCATCAGATGGGTAGTGATGGGCATTGGTTTCTAGGAAGCTATGAATGAAGTCTACAGAACTATCAGCTCTATAGTTCTTCCTACAACACTTGTATTTCTATATATCTGTACAGGCTGAAAATTAGAAAATAAGTATACCTTTAATCCTTAACATAAATTCACTCATCTGTTTAATGTAGTTACCCTTTTAGATAATAAAGATAGACTTCTAGAAATCACCGTGGATTATTGTAGAGGTTAGGTTTGAATGAAATTAAATTCTTTTCTCCCTTTGTTAGGAAATCTTTTCTGTTTCTACTCCTAAAAGTCATCATTCTGCTCCCCTTGTACTCAGATCTCCCACTTGTTGACCCTGCAACAATGGGCATATTACTTAATCTCTTTGTGCTTCTGTTTTGCCATTTGCAATGTGTCTCTTTTATCTTTCCATTTACTAAACAATTAATGAACCAGGTACTATGCTAAGCATAGTTATTCATAAATGGATAACCACTATTTTATAGATGAAGAAATTGAGGGGTAGAGAGGTTAAGTAACTTGTTCCAAAATCACAGCTATTAAGTTGGGCAACTAGATCTCATACTCAATAAATGTTTGTGGAATTGGAGTAGGTTTAAGAAAGATTGTCACTTGGAATATCAGATGAGCATCTCCCAAGACTAAAAACAAGAAACTGTGCACTTAGTCTTTGGTGATTCACAGTTGGGATTGAATATTTTTCAGTCAAGAGATTGTAGTCCATAATGTTAGTTTACAATAACACTTTTATCAGATGAATGTAGAGGGAAGGGAATGCAAGATAAGCAAAATAAGCTTTGCTGCTTTTAAAGAATTACTGCTTAAATGCTTGTGAAGTTACAGAAATTACCATAAACATCCAAATCAAGTGACAGTTTATCAGAATTTTAAATTAATGAGCATAATTATTATAGAAGGCCCATATTCAATTATATAAAATAAGTTTACAGAATTGACAGTGAACAAAATCAACATGCACCAGTAAGAATTTATGAAATGTAGTTTTGTTCAGTCAGTAAGCCACGTGGTCTTTTGAAACTACCATTCAGTTTGTGGAATTTCAAATTTTTGTTTTGTTTTGCTCTTCTCCTCCCTAAACTTTGGAAAAAATAAGTATCTTCTTTTTCTCAGTAAAGACATGTATAATTTTATTTTAAGTGGAATTCACTACAGTAGGCAAAGGTGGTTTTGGTTTTTTTGTTTCTTTTTTGTCTGTTTTTAAAGATTTTGTTTTAAAAAAAAATAAATAAATAAAGATTTTGTTTTATTATTTTTAGAGAGGCAGAAAGGGAGAGAGAAATCAATGTGTGGTTGCCTTTTTCACCTGCCTGCAGCTACAGACCTGGCTTGCAACCTCGTTATGTGCCCAGGCTGGGAATCAAACCAGTGACCTTCGAGTTCGCAGGCCAGAGCCTTATCCACTGAGCCACCAGCTAGGGCTTTGGTTTTGTTTTTTGATGAATGAATACAGTGCTATGATTTTAGGTATCGAGGGTATGTGTAACCAAAATAATTGTCTGTTAAAATCTTACTCATCAAGAGATTTGGTGGTAATTCCAAGAAAAAATAGGAGATCATTAAATTACAATTCTGAGGAGTATGAGTATGTTTTCAAATTTTATTGTTCAAAAGGCGAAATCAGTTTTTGTTACATGCCTACTTATAAGGCTTGTGCTTTTTATTATGATCATACAGGCGATCTGAATTTCTCCAAATTCGGAATTTCTCTAGATTCGGAAATGTCATGCTCACAAAAGGTAACCAGTGAAATGACATTTGCTATTTGGTAGCTAAATGGGATGTTGACAAAGAGCAAATAAAGATAATAGGCTGGATGAACAAGGAGCTAGATCTCAGTGGGCCTCAGCCGAGGGAGCTGATGGACGCTGCCAGGGCCAGAGCTGCGGGCAGCGCTGGTGTATGTGCCGGTGTCGTGAGCCAGCACGAGAGGGGCCAGACGATGAGCGAATCTTTTAACTCCTGGGGAAATCAGAACATGATAGTTTCACCTGTCATGTTCACAAACTGAAAGTGAGAGAGAAGTGCTGTTTGATGAGAGTCATGCTCAGGTACTGTTGTCATCCAAAGCACGAGAATTGCTGCCATAAGCTTGCATTTGCGAAGAATATTATTAATCCTGAAATAACTCTTTTTGTAGCCTTTTAGACTTTCTCTGGACTGTTGTTTAATGCAGCTTATGCCTAAATTACAAAAATGAATGATTTTCTTGCGAAAGTCTTATAGGAACCTGTGGCCTGAACAGCAATTTGGTAGGTTATTATGCACAGAATTTATGTCGTCGTCGAGAGTAAAACCCCTGGACCAAGTGTTACATTCAGCCATGACCTTGTTTATTCATCATAGGATATAAGAGAAGTACAGTCGAGAGAGAGAGAGAGAAAACTTCTGGGTCTCTTTTTGGCATCACCATCCTTGACGGCCAAGTACTGTGACTTCTGGCGAGAAGGCTCCTGGAAGTTGTCCACCCCAGTCAAGCCACTTCTCTCGCTGCTTGAGAGAAAATTGAACCTATGAAATGACAGGGGTGCAACTTAAACAAGTCACTGAAATAGCAGTCTGTTTCCAGCTGGAGCTGGAGAGCCAGTGTGGACACAAATGCCCACTTAAATGTTAATGGATATTTCGAAATAATACTGGACCTTTAAAAGCAGGAAGAGGGGTTACAGTTAGTGATAAAGTTACACATATTTCCAAAGCATTAGGCAAAGTATGCTCAATGCCAAGACATTTGACCATAAGATGCTTCATTGAATTGAGTGAATTGGTACTACAGTGGCTATTTCTTTTTTGCTAATTGTCTTCTATTTCTATGAATAATGAAGATGACCATTCTTAGAAAGCAAACAGTTGACTTTGTTTTACACATAGTACTTCTGCCGTCAACACTGACGGTATTACTTTCTTTGCCTCCACCCAGTTTACCCACTTAGACAGATGTCATGGTTCAGAACTTTTAACGAGGTTTCCCAGCTGTGCATTTTGAAGTGAGCTAGACTCCCAACTGGGTTTTCATATATACTGCTAATCCCAGCTGGAGCAGAGCTTTGACAGAAATGGTCTCTGGTACTTGAGTCTAGAAGTTATTCAAAGTAAGTATCATCCTGCACCAGGACCAGACTAAGGCATGGACTTAGCTCAAAGCAGAAAGAAATTCAGACTTCATAGTATTCACCATATTTAAAATAACATTTCAGATACAACTTGGAAGACCACACCAAGGCAGTGTGCTTTTCTCTTTGGCGTATCACAGATTTGCTCATGCTATCTCTTGGGACTTTTGGTTTGCAGATGCTAATGCTGGAGACCGTGTACAGACCAATAACGCCGCTTCTGCATCAGCTTCCAACTCCACCTGAGCAGTCCCGAGCAGCCAGCAGCACAGGGAAAAACCACCAGTTACTTGAGTGTCACTCAGCAACACTGGTCACGTTTGGAAAGAAAATTAAAAAGAGGGAAAAAAATAACCTGTTCATTTTAGTGTTCAGTTTTTTTTATTATTATTATTGTTGTTGTTGTCCTTATTTAACCTTGTAAAATATCTATAAATACAAACCAATTTCATTGTATTCTCACTTTGAGGGAGATCCGGGGGGTGGGGGGTGTCGTGGGGAGGGGAAAGCGGAGCACTAAACACACCATCTCTCTCCCACCACAACCTTTTTATCAAAAGTCTGCTGTTGTATACTTAAAAACAGGACTCCTGCTTCATGCCCCTTCCACAAAAGAAAAGAACTTCGTTCTGTGCTGAAGATTTTTTAAACTTTGTTTTGTTTTAAAGTGTAAGACTTTGGTATAGTGCACAGCTTGAGATTGGTTGGGAGCTTAGCAGGTATAACTCAATGGGGATTTAAATGTCACTTGTAAAATTAATCCATATCCTCGGGTGTTTGAAGACTTGCCTTTGGCGTGTTGGTGGCAGGTGCGACAGACAAAAAATAAGGAAATGTGTATCGTTCGTAACCCAGGAAGGTCAGTAAAGTTAGAAATTATAAGGGGAAGATTCCTAATTGATTTTTGAAGTTTTGTTATGCTCTTAATCAGTGTAGTGGTGGAGAAACTTATGTAGGAACTGTCAAAAGAGGAGTGTGCCTGCTTCACGTGTGGATCCTTGTTTGCCTGGCCAAAGGTTCTCTGCAAATCTTAGTACGGCTTTAAACTAGTGACCTACGAAAAGACTGAATGGGTATTGAGCCAGCCACTCTGGCTGTAGAGGTCAAAAGCCAATGAACCTGAAAGAAGGGGACAAACCAGGGACGATCTCACCACTGTGAATAAACGAGTCCATATTTTTTTCTGAAGTTGCTTCCCTTGGAGAGATACACTTGAGAAGACATTATAGCTAAATAATGTGAACTGTAACAGTCTACTGGTTTATTTTTCATATTTTAAAATTACAGATTGAGCTTGCAGAAATTGCCACATTCTACACATAGTTCTAATTTTAAACCCAAATCTAGAATCGGTATTTAATTTCAGCTTTTTTTTTAACCTCATGCTTTTAAAATTTTATTTATTGATGCATGTCAGATAGGCCATTATGATTTCAGTTGGTAGGAATATTAAAAACTACACATCAAAATGATATAAACAAAATAATACTTGTACCTGCTGAATTTATAGGAAAGTGGATTATATAAATGTGTGTATATGTGTTATATGTACTTAGATTCAATACTGCCTTTTGCTTTTTGTTTTTATTTTGTCCACAGTATCAAAATTGACTGCTTGAAGAGTGAGAAAGAGTGTTTTCCCCCACACCCAGTAAGAATTTTTATTTGTTTTGTGTATCAGTAAACGGTGTAAGAGTCTGTCTCTTGTTTCTGAAGAAAAAGCAATATTCCTTGGAAAGCAAGGAGGATTGAAGGGTGATGTCTGCAGTGAGGAAATATGTTTTCACAACTAGTTTTGTTTTATCCTTTTAAGGTTGACATAAACGTGGGCCTTATATTCTCTAAAATGAACCTTAGTCGCCTTGGTGCTTATGGGCCATTACTTGACCTATGAATCTTTAAGGCACAATCAGTTGTACTTCAGATTTAAAGATCACTTGAGTGATGGCCACCTTTCCCTCCGACCTGCTCCTTCCCTGCATACCTTCTGAGGACACCTGAAAACTGTAGGGCTCAAAGCTGAGCCCTGGATTTGGGGAACCTACTTTCACCCTTCTCATTGCCACCTTAGGTCATGCGTCTCGCCCTCCAGGTGATTTGAAAGTATGCTCTTGACAGCCCTCATGCAGGTCCCACACCCTGTACTGCTTCTTAGCCAAGCGAAGGTGACTGTCCCAGAGTCCTGCTGCCTGCTGAAGTGAACCAGTAACCAGAAAGGCAGTTGTGAGCCACCTTAGTTTTTCTCTCACTGTGTACTGAGCTTTGGGCCACAAATCGGGTTTCTCAAATCTCTGGTTATATCACAGTTCGTGAGAAAGGAAGTGTACTCAGTCAAACCAAATCAAACTGAATGTTGCTTGTCATAATGAGCCTTTGAGAGGTAATTAAGATTGGAAAGCTGTCTTAAAGTATTTGGCAGCATGATTCCTAAAGGAATGGCTTTGAGAGACCATTTTCAGAAAGGATTTATGAAGAAGGTGAAGAGCAGATCTGACAGAAATGGACCTGCTTTTAGACCAAACTGCCCAGCTAAACATCGGCACACAGACACTAACTTGGATTTGGTATGCTTGCTGGAGTCCATAAAAATCTGTTTTACAAAATACTCCCCTCCCCAACCCCAGGAAATGGGGTGAGAGAAGAGAGAAAAGTCAGATGCTTCTCTCATATATTGTGTTGTGTGAGGGCTGGGGTGTGTGGTTTTTTTCTTTCTCAAGGATCATGGCGGGATCACAGAACTCTTTTATACAAGTGAGATCCAGGTCTCTGAATATCTTTTTGTAAATACTACTACTACTAATAATAAAAAGCTCCTCACCAAATTCAAGCTTGTACATTATATTTTCTTTCAATGTTTTTAAACTTAAGTTTTATTGTTTTGTATGTAAATATGTGGACCCAGGAACTGTTACTAATGAGCAAAAAGTTACTGTTCAGGGCAGTGATTCTGTTTAATAATCAGACAAAAATGTAGACGCGCTTTTTAAAGCCATATAGTTTTAACTCTGTACAGTAGGTACCGGCCTGTATTATTGTAACAATAACTCTAGCAATGTATAGTGTATCTATATAGTTTGGAGTGCCTTCGCTTCCATGTGTTTGGGTTTTTGTTTTGTTTTGTCATTTTTTAAATTTTAATTGGTTTCTCTAGCCATGTCTCCCTGTCCCACTCTTTTCCCTTTGAAATAATAGCTCACTCGTGACACAGTGTCTATGCCCCTTAACAGTGAATTTCAGCGATACCATCCTCAGGAGTGGAAACAGGAAACCAAGTTCATAATCGCACATCCCTCAAGCCCTGACTTTGTTTTGGTTCTGAATGCCCATTTCCTCCTCAGTAGCAGTGACCGGTTTCATTTCATACTTGGGCCACCCAGGGACTTAATGTAGTGCCAGGGAGCCCTAGAGCTGGAGGATTTTGATAGATTCGATTTTGCTCATCTCTTTTCCAAACCCTAACCAGCGGATTTCCATGCTCCCTCGCCCCTCATCTCCTTCCTTCGCAAACGAGAGAATTGGCTTTTCTAAATCAAAGTTTCTTCATAGTGTCAGGTTTTGATAATCAGTGGTCTGAAATGCTGTCGTGTGAGAACCAGCGGTGAGCACGTGGAGTGCCACCGTACGGGGAGAGGACTTATTTTAACAAGGGAACTCTTAGCCTATTCCTACCCTCCTACCACCTCCACCCCTCTCAGTGGAATGTTGTTTTCTTTTTTTCAAAATTCAGTTTCTTACTATGTACCCATCATTGAAGGCCTTTTTGAAAGAAAAAAATCAAAATTGTTTGTTTTGCCTCCAAGTACTCCATATAAGATGTCTTGAGTAGAAGAAAAAACAAACTACCAAACCAAAGGTTACTATTTGTGAAACATCGTGTGTTCATTCCAGCAAGGCAGAAGACTGCACCTTCTTTCCAGTGACATGTCATTTTTTAAGTCCTCTTAATTTCTGGATATTTTTGGTTTGTGTTTTAACAAAGCCTGCCTAACCAGTCATCTTGTCTGCACCAATGCAAAGGTTTCTGAGAGGACTGTTTATTATATTCTCTATTCCTGTGGATATAAAGACACTGGCATTTAATTTCTTTTTCCCTTTCCTTTTTAAGGGATTTAACTTTGGAATCTTCCAAAGGAAGTTTGGCCCATGCCAGATCCCCAGGAGTTTGGGGTTTTTTTCTTTGTTTTAAACCAAAACTGTACCTGATTCCTATTGTACTTGTTAGTGATCTTCTAATCACAGAGCCGAACACTTTCTCACCTATGTAGAAAAATAAACTAAGCATGCTTTACAATAAGACCTGTCTTTTCTGATAGAAACCTGAGCCACTGAAAATAAGAGAAACAACTAGAAGCAGAATAGAGTCCCAGA